>JBCJKH010012431.1:1328-36293 GCA_039877255.1 Loriculus beryllinus
CTGCATGGCATGCTCTTTCACATCAATGGACCAAGACAGAAGGTAGAAATAACAGAAGTGAGGGTTACACAGAGCTGATGGACTAGTTGATTCTTATTACAAAAGACCCCATATATAGCTAGCCATCCAGGCCACATTTCAATACAGGAGGCAAGATGTGTCTCAGAGGTGGTCAGCTGTACATGATGCACTGTGCTGGACTAAAGGATTCTGGGTCAGAGGAATCAAGAAGTACTGTGTCATCTTCCCACAGTACACATCACTGCAGCCTTCAACACTGCACACCCAGAAACAACGATTACACTGTACAGAGGAAGTGAGAATACTTTAATTTCTGCTGCTTCAAGGTCATCATCTTTGCTCATCCTCCAATAAGGCTCTGCAATGGGGTGGGGAAGACTTCTTCCCACACAAATGACTGTTGCTGGTGGGTTTTGGAGCCAACAGTTCAATTCCTACTGCTGGCATTTTGCCTTCTCAGTGCTGCCCAGCTGTCACTCCTGAACAGAGACATCACCATCTGCCACAGAAGAAAATACTGAACACGGGAGGAGCAAACAAAATGCGTATGTCAATCCACAGCTACAGTGAAGATGGCATTACCAAGCAACTGGTCAGTATGAGCAAGTAGCCATAAAGAATATACTGTCCTAGACTCCATGTTCATTTGAAGTCCTTCCATCAGAGACCAGAAGTCAAAGGACAGTATTCTTGCCTCTCAAACTCATAAAACCCTCTTATTTACTGGCCTACATTATAATGAAGCTAAAAAAGTAAACTCATGACCTACAAAACCAGGTAAAATTAATAAAAACGTAAGAAGTGCTTATTGTCATAAAGAGATTCACAGATCTCTGTACATCTCATCCATCAGACAAGATACCTGTTAGTTCAGGCTTTTCTTTTTACAAAAAAGAAGATTACTACATTCATCTCAGTGGTAAAAAAAATCATCTAATACTGCTGAAGAGAGAGTTCTTCCATTGGGACTACAGAGTGTGATGAGATCTGGATGCTCATTCTCATCAGCATGTCAGGAATGCAAGAAAACATTCTCCTGGCAAAGGTTCACAATGAGGTAAATGGATTGTTTGAAAGTCCTGGGAAACTGAAATGGATCTGAAGTGATCTGCCATGAATGATGGTTTCATTAAGGAGAAAGCTGTCACTCTAAGGCAATATGCTTCATTTTGTCTAGCAACTTAGTGCCTTCTTCTAAGGAAAGGATTACCTTCAACTATAATTAATAAAGTTTCGTTAAATTAAAGGGTATATTTTTTAGTTGCCTGTTTCCAGGGATTTGGGCGACATTCAGATCAGAGTACTGTTTAGGACTGAAGAGATATCTTTTGGGTTCTTCAGCATGCTGATGACTGACATGGGATTCAGCTAATATGAAATCATGACAGATAAGGACAGAGCTGTACTGCAGTAACACAACCTAAAAGACATAATGATATGGCATTATAGCTATGGAGCTGCCTTTTAAAAAGAAAATACTGTTTATAAAACCCCGGAAGGAAGTCAAAGCTACAGAGCATAAGCAGGACAAGTTATTCATGAATCCTAAACAGGTCAGTTACAAACCACTGTTAACAACAGCACAACTCAGGAATTAAGTTCACTCTTCTCACCCACCCATATGGAAGGGGGGTTATTTCACATTTCCAGCACCACACATCCACTACAGAAACATGATCTGCTCGTATTCATCACCACTTAGGCAGTACAAGACTTACAAACATCATGTACTTCTACACTGTCATGAACTGGATAGTATCCATTTCAGTACTCCTACATGGAGATACCACCATCTTCCCTCCTGACAGACGGAATGTCTTTTACCAGTGCTGGCCAGTGGTACCTTACAGGTTAGATCCTTAGTGAGGCTGGTTCACTTATCAGCCTCCAAGAGAGGATTAAAGTGCAACAAGCAGATTTCACACTTCTCAATGTGATGCATATGGTCAGTGTAGACATGGAACTGCAATCCTCTTGCTTACTGCCGGACAGATCACAGGAAAGGAGTGGCCTATAATGTCATCGTCTTCTTGTGCTTTCCCAATGTGGGCTTTAGCTCAGCAATTCAGGCCTAGTCCTGTCCAATGGTCTGGCACCATCAGGAAATACTTGTCCATAGCTTCACAAAACCTGGTCCGGTAAAGCTCTGGAGAGACCACAGTTGGCATCTTACCTATGTGCAAGAGTCAAGAGCAGTTAAGAAATGGGCCAAAGAATATACTGCAGTACAGACAAATGTCATATCTGATTACAACACCAGACAGCATAACCATAAAGGCATACTATATATGAAAGGCTCTTGGGACCAAAAAGCATTAACAGCTGTTCCTCCCCACTCCTTTTCTTTCTTTTCATTGTTAAGATTTAGAAGAGAAGAGAGATCAAGGTCTGGACCCCAACACTGAACTGAAATACCTCAAGACAGAGGACCCATATAGGCTTTTTACCAGATCAGTTTTCTTTTCATCTTCTCCTGTTTACAGAACTTAAAGGCAAGCAAGTTTCCAGAGATGTAAATTTCTCCCATGAAGAATTTCTCCCTATGGACATGCTCATACTTCCTTCAGACAACTGAGCAGTGGTATATCCAGTGTTCCCCTTCCCTTCTCTTTCTAGCCCTCCAACATGTGGCCAACACTAGGCAATGATGCACAAAAGGTACTCTACTCACTTCCACAAAGGGAACCCCTCAGCTCCCCAGAATATGGGCAGTAGTCAGCCATTCAATAAGGATTTGTTCACACTAAGAGCTCAGAGTATATGTGATTTTCTGGACATGGAAAACACCTTCTGAAACCAGGCAGTAAGGTTTTTGCTAGTATCTCTCTATAAAGGTAACTAAGTTGTTGGTAACTAAGAAAAGAACAGTCTAATAAGTTTTATAGTACTTAAAGGGTCACTCATGGAGGCAGATCAGTGTATTGATTTAGCTGAAACTTGTTATTCCTCCCCCTGTTCTGGGCACCTTAGCCTAGTGTTGCAAATCTGGGGGGGTGGCGGAGGAAGTTATGGCTTTATTAGCACAGCTATTGGAACCTTCCAGGTAACAAGGAAACATGATCAAAAGCTTTACGTTCATTCTGGACCTACCTTGTCCTCCCAAGATGCCAGTTGACTTGACCACCATTTCAAGTTTTTTGTCCCAGGTGAAAGTGCGAATATAGTCTGTTGTAATTAAAAGTAAAATAAAAATCCACACACAAACATGTCGTATCTACTATAACCCAAGTAACATTGTTCTAAAATGCACCTATTTTCCCTCAGAAAGGGCAAGAAAGCAATAGGCTTCCAGAGCCAGAACCTCAGCATTCCCCCTGCCAGTTGCCTCACTTTCCAGAGTATAGATTTGGGTAGGATGAATACAGCATTTCAAAGCCCAGCAAGATCACAAATCAACTCCTGCCACGAAAAAAAACAGACTTCCCAGGCACGTATTTAACACAGTGAAAATTTAAATGGCTATGTAAACATTACTGAAATTAACTTGCAAGATTAAACACAGAAGCACACAAGTAACCTTCCTAACTTCAAGTAGAGTCAAAGTACAGGTTAAGCACCAACTTGACTGCTTCTTCACTACCTGTGCAGCCTCCTGCATACATTCTTAGTAAAGAAAATGCTAACACAAGCCTATACAAGATTTGGAGAGAAGGCTTCCGGCCTTCACTTTGAATATCCATGAGAGATGAGGGTGGTGTTCCATCAGGAAAAAGACAAGCTTTCCTGACACACATCTCTGATGGCAGTACAGTCCTATAAGTACTATAAACACCAAAACCAGAAGAAAGCAGTTTCACCAGCTGAAAGCAAGAAAATACAAAAGACAACCTACCAATGATCCCAACAACCAGCTCATTGTTGGTATCATCACGACCCACCAGCAGGGAATAGTCAATGATGAGATGGCTGGAGAGGAACTGGGAGTCACTGTGTATGGAAGCTCTAAGCACAGCCTTGCAATGGGAACGAATATACAGAGGATTGTCCCGGACCATCTTCAGAAGGTTCTCATCCAGCAGGACTACATCACAACTTTCCTTGCCTGTGTCCATTTTAACGTTTCTATTCCGGAGGGAGCCCTTGAGGTCAAAAACCTGCAAATAGATAAGAGTACTACTTTGTTCCACTGTTCTGCAAGGTTCAAGACTTCAACACGCTTCACTGCAGCATTTGAAAAGGCAGCCTGGCAGGGCAACTCTCCTCTGCAGAAGGAAGACTGTTAACAAAAATCATTTTTATACTATAAAACTTAAAAATTCCTGGGTGGAGAGTAGCATGTAAGCCCACATGAAAGCTCTGCCACCTCAATTTACAAATTTCATTCAAGTTACTTTACTAATATCTAACCTAACTTAAGGGGGAAAGGGTATTCCTATTTTTATATTTTATAGGTAAAGTAGGTTTAGGTAAAGACACTAAAGAAGGAGGTGGGTCTTGCATGAAGCACCATATAATATCTGTTGGCAAGGCAAAAGACAGACCATCATTAGGTTGGAAAGGATCTCACAAGATCTCCAGTCAAATATTCCACTTGGAGCAGGTCCTGTTAGAGAAGGTTGTTTAAGCTCTGTCTGGTCACAATTTGACTAACTTCAGAGCTAGAGTCCACACTCTCCTTGGGTCTCTGTTCCAGTGCCTGATCATGCTCATGATTTAAAACACAGAAACAAAAAGAAAACCCACAACAACAACATCCTTTACATCTATCTACAATTCCCTCAGTTCACTTCCTCCCACAGGCATCCCCTGTTTGAGATAAGGCACTAGGAGGAAAGGTGGAAAGAATTGACACGATCTAGCTCTGGAAGTGACAATTGTTTAACTTCCTTTTCAGCATCAACCGTATTTGAAGAAAATTTTTCCCAAGTCGTTTTAGGGTCTTCATTCTGCTGCCCAGAAAGATCACTTTTCTTTTACTAAGTGAAAGACTAAACTCAAAATGATGCCCCACACATGCAGTGGTTTAAAGAGAAAGCAGTAGGTTCAGAACATTATTAGTTTCCTCTTCACTACACAGTAGCTCACTCTATCTGTTGGTGAGGCTCTCCTGCTGAACAAATTAGTCTGTAATCCCCATTATTTTTTCTAAGAGCTTTGCATTTTCCTAATTAGGTTGGTGATGTTTTCTCTCTGAGACCAGAGATGCACACACAGGTAAGACTTCTAAAAACTGAAGCATGCAAGACAGCTATCTGAACTAGCTAATACAGGCACTGAGTTACTAAGGTTCACATAAGACAACAGGCACAAACTCAAAGTCATCTTTGAGCAGTGGTAGCTATAGACAACACATGCAAAGTTAGAAGTTATCTACATGGCTACTGGTAACCCTCCCCTTGCTCCCCATTGGAGCTGCACTGCAAGGAAACAGAACACTTGGTACTTACCTGAGCCATTTTCCTGCCGTAGAAAAGGTTTTCCATGACAAGCAGATCCAGCTTCTTTTCAGTGTTGTTTTGAGAGTTCTTATATCCAATTCGATATACCCCAAGGATTTTGGCCAGTGCAGTGGGCTTCTAATGAAGAGAAGACATGGGGTAACACCTCTGTGCACAGGCAGTCAACAATCAAATCCCAGAGCACTACTGTTCTGACTGTATTACAGCTTAGAAGCTCTGGCAAAATTCTCACTTTCTCTCTTAAAAATGCATTATTACAACTCATACCCACCAACATTTTCTTTTACTTAAATGCAAGGGGTTAATGGAAGCTGTTACTCGTCTGTAAAATACAGAACACTGCTGAAAATACAAGGCACTTTTTATTCTTTTAAGTACCTTCTGCTGAACTGCATTAGTGATGTAAGTGAAGTAGTGTGGAGCAAAGTCAAGGAATGACTGGACTTCCAGACGAGGCATCTGCTTCAAGATGAATCTATCATCTGTTTTAACATAAGACAGAGGCAACAGGGTTACACACAGTGATGCAAATTTGCAAACTCTTTAGGACTGTCACACATCTGAAGCATTTTGAAAGATTAAGACTACAACTCTCTTAAATCCTTAGCTACAGAAGCTCCTTTCTAGAAGCTTTTTTACTTCATTTACTCTGAATTTCAGCCTTCTAGCAAATGAGGGAGAAAAGACTGCCTACATTAGTTTTAACTTGGTTATATGGGCTTCTTATACCAACAACAGAAATAGCTTACAGACCCTCCCATTCAAGACTTGTTTTAAGTAAGGACCTACAATCAGCCACAGTTAAAAAAAAAAGATAAAAATCCTATAAACAAACTATGGGATGTTGAATTATGAGAAACACTGTCTTTAATAACCAGGTTTTTTTGAATTATACTCAAGCTTTTGTTTTTTGAAGCCTGCCTACGATTACAACCCTTCTGCTCAACTGGTGACCCTAGCTACTGCTACTTAAAAACCGAACTACTCTCCCGCCCGTACAAGGAGACAAATAATCTGGTATTAAAGACCCCAGAACTATCCACTGAACTTTTCATTTTGAACGGCCACCTTATAGTCAGCAACCTCCTGGCTAGAAATAATCAAGGATTAAACAACACACTAAACACCACCATCCCCAAATAATACCCTCTAATTACAAAGAGGGAAGAAGCTGCATTTACCCTCAGTGACATAGAACGCAGCCCCAGATTTGCCACCTCTTGCCTGCCAGGGCATAGAATGAGAGAGGGATCGGATGAAGTCCTCTTCACTGCTCCCCAGTATCACTTCACGCATCTTATGAAACTCGCCAGCATAATAAATCCGGCAGTAGAACTTGGCATTCGCATCCGAAAACTCTGCAAAAAAGGTCTTCCTCAATAACAGCATGCAATACTCACTGGCTACATGAGATCACACTTAGAGATTTTACTTTTATCTAGAATAATACTGTTGTGCTAAACACCTCTCTTGTGTCTAATTGCACTTCGAAAGTTTAAATGGAAACACAGGAAAGTCAACCCCCTTTAGGTCAGCTCACAGTGTATGCCACAGGAAAGTGTCAAGAGACAGACTGATTACAATAAGTAAAAACTCATTGCTCTGCTCTTGGTTTGTTTTATATTTGTGCCCAATAAAAAGGAAAACTAATTATTAAACTTCAAGATTTCCATTACATTTGCACAAAAAGAAAAAAATAAGAGTTTGCCAGCTAAGACTTCAGTTATTATTTACAGCTACTCACGAAGTTCCACATGGGGATTCACTAGCTGTTTCTTCTGTCCATCTCCTCCATCTACATCATCTGAAAGCATAAAGGGACCATTCAGTCAGGGTTGCTCATTAATATTACTGAGAAAGCCATGTAAAAAACTACTTGTAAACTTGCATTACAAGAAAAAATTTTCTTTTTTCAAGAATACAGAAGGAATAGTACATTGGGAACCAGAAATACAGCTATAATTGCATGATACAACATGTATGCTAGAAGGGCAGTTCTGTTCATGGGACACATCAGTACAACCTTTCTCTCTCGATTCATTTTCCATGAGCTGAAACAATGAAAGTTAAATAAGTAAGGAAGAGAGACTGAGCTACTTAACTAGAATCAACTCAATCCAAAGGCATTCAAGTCCAGACTACTCATCATTCCTATAGTTATTGGGATTTGAGAGACCCTATTTCCTTTCTCATAAGGCAAAGCAATGTCTTTGGACATTTCATGCTCAATTCATTCATTTCCAATGAATGTTGAATAACCTTGGACTGTTGAAAAAGTATGAGGAGGAGTCCATTCTGGGCCTTACAAATATGAATGAGATCTGGAAGAAGATAATGGACTCAGTCTTGTACCTTGAGGCTCTGCTCCTTGGTTTTCTGCTCCCTCTTTGCCCATTTGTCCAACCTGGTAGTAGGCACTGTCAGCACCACGTAAGGTCTCTTTCTTCTGGGAAGACAGGTCCGGGCTTTTCCCTCCCGTGCCACGGAAGAAAGATAAAACACTAGATGGCTTCTT
Organism: Loriculus beryllinus; assembly: GCA_039877255.1. NCBI lineage: Eukaryota > Metazoa > Chordata > Aves > Psittaciformes > Psittacidae > Loriculus > Loriculus beryllinus. Next base: position 9,264 of record JBCJKH010012431.1, read on the forward strand.
TGCTACAGTGAAAAGGAATAAAAGGAGTGGACTTTGGCATTTCCAGAGACAGTTTAATAAAGCACAACTCATACAAGCACTCTCCATTCATTGTTCCAACTGGAGAAATTATGTCATTCCACTATAACTCATTTGCTAGTCTTCATGCAGTCAAGGTCCACTATTTTAGGTGATTCAGGGTTCCAAGTAGCATCCTGGAACACCGAGTCATTTGAAAACACAGACCAAGTGTGAGTGGCTTTAACAAAGAACCTCACTTCTCCATTTCAAAATATTTTAACTGCCACCTTTTTAAAGAAGAAGTCAGAACATATAATGGGTATCAATCTCACTGAACAGGCTGGACTCAAGAACAAACCATGGTCATAACGTATCAAATCAGGGAATGATAGCTGGATCTCATAAGAATCAGTGAAAGCCATTTTGGGCACAGGCTTCAAAAAACACACACACAAACACACACCCACGTTCTACATCAAATCGACTCTAAATGCTAGTCACAGTTTCAATGCAGAACGCATCTTGTTTGTTTTAACAACTTTCTGGGTTCTAAGAGCTAGAACCCAGGTTAGGCAGACTCAAGTCTAAGCTGATATTAGTGTCATAGATGTGATTTTGGCAAAATGGTCTTACGCTGTTCTGGTTCTGCACTGCGATTTGAAGGACCCATGCTAGCCTCTGGCAGGCGGACAGGGCTACTGCTCTTTGGTTTGCTGTCTGACATGCTGAAAGGAGAAAGAAAATAACAAGTCATCAGCCCAACAAATATGCCAACTGAGACACTCTTGCTTTACTCCTGTACGTTTATTTCTCTTCCATGCCTAACACTAAATACTGCTAAAGGAATTTAAAGTTGTAATTTCAACTCTCAAAGTTGTCCTCCTCCACCTCCCTGAGGAAAAACCTCTCATGGCTCCATAGCAACAGCACCCACCACCAAAGGAAAGGTAAGCAGGTCAGGTAATCCCTATCATGCACACAGTCAGGAGATCAGGTGATGGAGCCAACACAGCCCCTGACAAGGAATGGAAACCCAGAGACTGCAAGTACATGTTGGTTACATGGAATGTGCCAGATTCCATCAGAAAGCAAAGATCCTAACAGAGGCATATTTTGAAGGGCCCTTCCCCATCCTAGTTTTGGCTTATTCACAACAATCACTTTGCCTTCTCCCTAGGTACTGTAATTCCTGCATGAAACCTGTTTGATTGTAGTCCTTCTTCAGTAATGTTCTTCAGAGATGCTTTGGACAACTCATCCAGGGCATTTCTGTACTCCTTGCAACTGAAGGGGAAAGGAAAATAAAAATTAATAATAAAACCAAATAATAATTAATAGCAATAAGAAATACCACCACCTCCCTCAGCTGTTTTCTGGAAGACTCTGTAACACTAGCTCAAAGATTCAGAGTCAACCACAGGAAACAAAAAACCCATTTCTTACAATTGGAACTTTGTTCCCTTAGAACAGAAGCTGCTTTAGATCATACTGCACAAAGAAATCCCCTTTCTTTCTCTCTCTCCCACAATTTAAGAATGTGCTTTCTTAAAGGTCTGCTGCCTTTTGGCACACAAAACCTAAGATGTACTGAAGTAGCTGGTTCAGAGAACTGAGCAGTAGTAGTAATAGCTGCTACAACCAAAGACAGACAAGGTATAGACTGCAGTATGAATACTTAACTGTTGTTTCCTAGCTTAACTGCACTTACTCCAGGCAGAAAAGCCATGCAAAACTGAGTTGCACTTCATTCTCTGACAATACCACATTAAAGGGAATACTACACAACTAATTCATTTTTGTGTACTAGAGTTTGGCAAGAAAAGCCTAAAATCCAGTTGCAAGTTGGAAAACCTACTTTCCATATTAAGTAGCAATAGGAGAGAACTCCAGCTCTGGGCAAAATTCTCAACACAGCTCAGCGTGACAGAAGAAATTCTGTCACGCCTGTTTCCTAGCAGTAGGATTTAAATATTCCTTGCAGCTTTTCTGTGCAAAAGTACCACATGTGTCAGATGAACAGAAAAATCACACCAGTACCTGAGAGCAAAAGCTATGATGGAGCTTGGTTCCTTCTCACAGACTGCAATAGGTACACGTTCATGTTCATACATTAGGTAGTGCTTATCTGGATCACTAAATGAAAATTACATAGGCAGACTGTCAGTAGATCACAGAAGTTTGTGGAAAGAAAAGGTTAAGTTTTGGTCAAAAACCAGGTCTTATCACTGCACTCCCAGGCCCAAGCTGCAGGTCTCAGCACAAAACCAAGGCTCCCCATATATAAGCTTTCCATGACACATCCATAGCTATGTGGTTAAATCTAAATGACAAGTGTGTTAGGGCAATAAGCACTTCAAGCAAGCTGCTTATACGAGAAGACTAGCTCCAAGTTAGGTTAAGAATCTATTTCTATTTAGTGGTCATTGTTTTCAGTGGCACCAAATCCTGCCAAGTTTATTCTGACTGCCCTTCAGCATAGCCTTCAGACTGAAGATAGGGGACAAACCTGGACTCTTTTCTAAAGAAGCAGTTTAGCATAGAAATTTCCCCAAAGCTGCCTGGGTTTCTGTTAGATTTTCTTTCACTTATGTGTAGGGTCCCATCATTAAACTTTTACTCATTAGCCTGTGACCTCCACTAATACCCTGAGGCTAGGATTCAGAAGTTAAACTCAGGCTGCCAAATGTTAGGCTCATGTCAAACAAACACTACAAAGCATGCAGACCAAGTAGCTGAAAGATTTTCCAGCCTGTCATTTTCATATGGGAGGGAGATTTGAGGGCAAACATAGTAGCCATTGAACCTGACCTACACATAGAAAATGCCAACTGGCATCTTGGAAGAGGTCTGGAAGACATGTGGCTTTAATAAGTGTTTGCTAAGGAAGAACATTTCTACTCCCTCCCTGCAGCAATGAAGTTAGAAGGCACCTTTCTCCCCCCTCCCCTCTCATAAGAGTTCTGAGAAGGCATGCCTGCTAGGAGGAAAAGAAACTGATAATGCATATGCACAAGGGTGGATCACTAATAAGAAAAGCAAGTAACCTACAAACACCAAGGGACACGAGAAGGGACACGAGAAGGGACACGAGAAGGGACACGAGAAGGGACACGAGAAGGGACACGAGAAGGGACACAGAAAACCTCTTACCGTCAAGAAGTTCTATAGCTTATTTCAGAGGCAAACCCAAGTAATGACTTAAATTGCATACTGAACAAAGGAAGCATGCACAGCTCTGCAATTTGACTAGACTGCTAATTTTGTACATCCTATATATTATGCAGCACTTACAAGGGAAATGGAATGGGGTTATAGTTGTTTCCCGGCAAAAAGTTAGCCAAAATAGCTTTCATAGTAGACTTCTCCTTCACTTGGCTGTCTGTAGATCCCAGTGAGTATCCATCAAACACATCTGGAACAGAGATAAGTTAAGTCTGCATCACAATATCAAACTCCAAGCTGTAAACTCAGGAGGAAGGCTACAGACCAGAGAGTTTCCAGATTTAACATTTCTTAAACAGATCTCATACACCTGTGGCAGAAAAGCAAGAGAAAGAATACAAGACCACAACTGTATACCTTCCGAGCTGCTTGTTGTATCCTGCTCAGACAGTGTGCTGGAACCAGTGACGTGCTCTGATACAACCTCTGGAGAGGTGGGCAGCTGAAGATGGGTGGAGCCTGTGGAGCTCTGACTTGATAAAGTAGTCAGGAAACGATCCTCTGATAGTGGAAGGACAGAAGAAAGCATTTTACATGGCTGTCAGAAGTTTTTTCTTCCTCCCAAGCCAAGACGTCACCAGTGTCTACTTTTAGGTAGTCTTTACTTAGAAAGCAGGTAAGGCCACCCACAGCAAAGGAGTGGGCAAGCTGATTAATGTCACACATAACCTCCAGAAGACACATATGCTTATACATGCCACCTTCAGACCCCACAAACTTTCAGTATGCCTCACAGGTAAGAGATTTCAGCATCCATAACCACTTCACAGAAGAGGCAAGAGACATTTCCCAAATTCCATGTAGATACTGAGTTATTTAGAAAGCATCTGAAAGTTATTAAACTCAGTCTCAAAGGAAAACCCTTGCTGGTTGGTTCTATTTCACTAGTCATTCAACTTCATATTAGAAGTAGACTTCACTGTTCATAACAGTAAAAAATTGGCTTATTCCCATCTGAGACAATGGGGATTCACTGTTTCTCGATAAATTATCAAATTGATAAAGTCTCCCATGGGAGTCTCTCAGGGAAAGGGTTACACCAAACTTCTTCTGGTAGCTTAAGAATAAACAAACAAACAAACAACATACCTTTCTCTCCATTTTGCAGTGCTGGAGAAGCATTGCGTGGAGAAGCATCCATGCTACTGATCTAGGCAGAATGACAAAATACCAGAGTTGATGCCAAGCTCTTTACAGCTGGTATCCCTTTCTCTGTGGAACACTTGCAAAAGTAGATATACCACAACAGTGCATTCCCATTCACTTTTCTCAGCCACTGTACTGTCACTACGTCAGCCACCACATAAAACGGCAACAGCACACCAAGACGCTTATCACTGCTACCACTGCAAGATTACACTCCCCCTCTATATAAACCTACCTGTTGCTAGATCAATGTTAAGTGTATTTTAGCATCTAACAAATATGTATTAAGTGGAAAAGACACATAAGCATGCAGCAGAGCAAGTCCAGGGCCTCATGGGGTTTCTTAGTGCATCTTGCTAACATCAGAACTATTGGAAGTTCAGTCTTTCTGATGCTTACAATTTACTGCCTTGCATTCTGGACATTTTCCTCAGAAGAGCAGCACCTCAAAGGGTGGACACTCAGCATGTTGGCAGCTGTATCCTTAGAGCTCCTGAGGCAGCAGTCCAAAATAATTTATACATCACCACAGCCAATTCCCATGGGACACATCACAGAACAGATAAGAACCTGCAGATTCATTATCAGTCCTTCCTGTGTTCTTTGCTCTGCCTTGCCTGGTATTTATGCCTTTTCTTTTTCACAAAGGATAAGCCTGATGGGTAACTGCTAGGGTCTCTAGAGGTGACTTCACTGCTATCTAGGAATACACTTGACAATGAGGGCAGCTCTCCACTGCCAGTATTCATATCAACACTACACAAACACCATATAAAATTATCAAATCCTATTTGTACTTAGACATCCTCTGTATAATATAGCTCTTTGTGCACATCTTCAGGAAGAGAGAGATATACCAACATAAAATTCAACCTTTTACAGCTGAAAACTACATGATGTACCAAAACAAGTTTACTAACTATTAAAGTGAACTGAAGCCAGTCTTAAGACTATGCTGTTGCTCAAAAAACAAATGTTTAAGTAGCTTCCAGTATGCTACTCATACCTTGCTTTCTTCACCTTGCCTCAGTCTCCCAGGGCTGGGTGGTACTGATGGACGTTTTCTCCCTTTCTCCTGTTGGAAGAGATCCTGCAATCTAAATAAATAAATAAATAAATAAATAAATAACAGACACAAAACCAAACATCCCCCAAAAAACAACCACCACCAACAACAAAAACCCAACAAAGAACAACCGCCACAAAAAAACAACACAAAAGACAAACCAAAAAGATAATCAAAAGACAGGTTACGGGGTATTAGTGGTGAAAGGCACAAGTTATGAAGTTTCCCCATACTAGAATACAGCCATGCATGACTTCACAGATCTCTACTGCAAATTCAGACGGTTGTTAACACATGCCAAAGCTATGTATCAAGTGACCAAAGACAGAATATTTTCTTCACCTCTGGTATAATTTCACCCAATCAATTGCTTTCCCACACCCCCTTCTTCCTCCTTTATTCAAAGGACATTTTCTCCTCTTACATGGAGCTCTACAATACAATACTTTTATCTAGCTTCAAATGAGTTTCTGTTCCAATCAATCAGCTGTCTAGTCTTAACCATCAGAGGACATTCAGTACAAGCTACACAGAATGTGTAACGACAGCAACTGCACTACAGGGAAAGGAAGTACAAAAGAACCTCTTCCCTCCTACAACCAACACAGTATCAGTGCTGCTCACTATTCCATGCCCTCTTACCTATTATTCCAGGCTTGCAGCATCTCACAAAGACCTTGTTTTTTAGCTATCAGAGACTCAAAAACAGACTGCAGCTGTTGAGGTGTGTCTAATGATGATGAAAGCAGCCTTGCTTGGATTTTCTCAGTCCAGTTTCGAAACTCACCCTCTTCCATCTGCAATAAGAAAAACTATCAGTGTTCTGTTCCCAGAGTTAACACTAGATAGGAGTGGCTTCTCCATACACTTTGCAGCGTATGATCTGCCAATACAGACGTAGTTTATTACCTCCTTTTGGGCAAAGAGGTCTTCCATCTTCTCCTCCCTTGTTTTGCTGAAAGTATCTGTTTTCAGAGAAGCAAGGCGATCATCAACAGCGAGATATACTTGTGACACCCTGTCAACAGGGATGCAAAAAGTTAAACTGTGACTACTTAAAATATCTTCAACATTCTTTAATGAAAGTCCAAATGTTTTTAAGGTTAGCATTTAAGAATACAAAAGACAATATATGTCAGTCTGCACTGCAGGTTGTCACCCTGAATTTACACAAAAAGTCTAAAAAAAATCCATTAGTAGAACAGGTAAAGGTAATTAATAAGATTCCAATACCACCCTCCCTTAGAAGTATAAACACATAAATGCGTTTTAAACCATCACTTGTCCATTAAATAATGAATATTTAGCAAGTCATATTTAAACTAGCAAAAATAGCTTTGTGTTCTACCTATAAAATGCCCAAAATACAAATAAGCTGAGGAAGGCATTAAAAACAAAGCTTACTTTTGAGAGAAATCTTTGAGATCCTGCAAAATAGTAACCTTTAACGGAGCCTGCCTTTTGATGTAGATCTTGGGGAGTGGGACACACACTTCAAGCAACCGGATTGCAGAGTAGCTGAGAAGACAATACAACACTTATTAACACGACATTCCCCACATAGTGCTAATTCTATACCATACTGCAGTTTGTGGCCCTTATATGAGGGGCACTGTCAATGGCCAGAGTTTTTGTTACTTTTAGGAGCAGTAACACCCTGTTCATTTATCTCCTAGGCAAAAACTATGACAGATCAAATCGAAAAAACACAAAATTCTGAAAGTTTGAGATTAGACACAGAAAAAGTGTTTTCCTTCTGTATCATGAAGTTAGGAACACTGCCCACCCCATTCCAGGACCCAGAATGCCCTCTAGAAGCCACCACCCAACCCTGCACTTGTGGTTATACTGCAGTTATGCTCTCCCATGCCATACTCAAAGTGAAGGACAGACTTAATGAACCCTTAGTAGAGCTACGTGCTTCACATAGTACTAGAGAGACAGAGAGAGAGAAGGAAGCTTTCAGCAGTGGACCTCACCTGAAAGATGCCACCATCTGATTATAGGAAAAATACTGGTGATAGTCATGGTGAATGGAATGACCACAAGGCTCTGCATTGGCCCTTCGAGTGTACTGGTGCCCATAGAATCTCAGCTCAAGGTATTTTGCAAATGACATAGACCAAGAATCGTTGGAAAGGGGAACAACTGGTGTCACCTGAAAAATTGAAAGCCAAGTGTCTCAATTTCATCCTTCCACCAAGATTAAAGGACAAGCTAACATAGGCAGCAATCTAGTATTCCTACCACCAGAAGCACCTGGAACCCTGAAACATACTAAACAACAGAAGAGAGCACGTATGCAAAGCTAAGGCAAATACATAGTTAAAATAAATCAGATAAACAACACCTGCTGGTTGCCATGAGGACAGGCATTAAGTTGGGGGACTCCAAACATATCCTTGACAGCTTATATCTGATATGCTATTTCTCTGCATAGGGACAATTTCCAGCAGTCCAGTCAGCAGCAGTGGTTTCAACATATGCTTTTTCCCTGGTGATTGTTCAGCTACAAACACTCTGCAGTTTATTTCAACTTCAGCAGTGTTTGCAAGCTTAGCGTAGCCACTACTTTACACATACTTAATAGCCACAAACCTATTAGTGTTTACATGAGCACACAGAAATAAAAGGTTATAGAACAGGTGTATACAAGCAGCATAGGGCTTGCCTTCAGTAATTACATTAACTTCCTCCAGGTATCTTTAAATCCAACACCTATGTTTAAGACAGCATAAGTAGGTGAATTGAGTCATCCACACGGGTAACTGAGATGTTTTGCATTTCAAGCACTGCATGAATCTTTTTTCATTAAGTATTATCCTCCTCTCTTTGAAGGCTTTTAAGTTTTAGAATGTTTGGCTAGAGAGGAATATCCAGTTAGCAATGTTTTCTTAGCTAAATTAAAGAACAAGTTTCAGATAATACACAGTCTTACCATCTTGTGGTTTTTTAAAGCAACTTCATTCCTCTAATGAAGATTTTACTTACTTTCTAATGATTACTAAAGGAAGTCTAGACATCACATTGACGCAACACAAGACTGCCCAGTCCATACCAGACCAAAGAACACCAAGTGGGTTTAACCAATTACTAAGCCAGTAGGTCTTCAGTGTCTGCCCTTCCCCGTTCTTTTGATGCTTACACTGATTCACTGCAGGGAAAGGGACCACACTCGCCACCTATAAGAGGATAACTCCATTTTTCGCATGTGTCAGAAACTGGTTTCTAGCAATACATCAACTCCATTTAACCTATCCTCTTGGAGCCATGTTTGACACTTTCCTACACGACTAGCTCACACAAGATGTTTCACCCTCAACAGCCCTCTCTACAAGAGGAATTTTTAGATACACGAGAATACCTGTATCAGCAACCCACTTTGTGCTAGTTTAGCAATAGGTCCAGGGACGACCACTTTCTTAAAAATACTGCCCTTACATACAAAGCCAGACACACAGGAATGCTAAACTGGAATGATTCTTAAGCCCACATCCTTACCTGTTTACACAGTCTACACCAGGAGTAAGTAAGAATGGTGTGCTGGTATCCAGGGACTGGGGAGTCCAGCTCCTTTAACACAATCTGCACACAGCCTTGCCCATGGACAAAGCGACGAATGTGGTGCACCATTGGCGTTTCACAGAACATGCTGGGGCATTGGTAGGAAGGCCTTATAGAGGTAAATGGAAAGAATAATCACATGCTAGGCACTGCTATAGAACAGATTCAACATATCCAATATGCCTTTCAGTATCACAGTACTGTTTACCTTTAGTGTAGAAGTTTGCTAAGCCTTAGTGAGGGCTGTTTCTACAGTGAATTGTGCTCATTTAGAAACAGCACGCAGGGAAATTCCCTTGCCAACAACCACCATATAGGTTTAAAAAGAAGTGACTGGATACTAGTTGCTATCACGATCTTTTTATAATGACTCGCTTTCTACCAACATAATTCCTGTAGTCCACAAAGTATGGGTCAATAACCTGGAAGAGCCTGGCACCAAATTAGAAGATAACTTTAGCAGTGTACCACAGCAAAGGCTACTGAGGTCTAAGGTGTGCCAAAAAGCCTTCAAGCTAGTAATGCTTCAGCTTCCTGAAGGAAGAGGTGAGCAAAATAATGACATATAACCTCTTTCAACAGTAAAAACTCATAACTTTTCTTTGGATGGATTTCTTTTAAGTTAGGGAAGAGAGTGTTACAACAGAAAAATAAAAGCGTAACTGTTCAGGTATCAAAATGAAACAGGGAATTCTTCAAAAACAGAAAAAGCCTGAAAAAAAACTAAAGCCTCCTTGCTCATAGGAAATAAATAAATAAATAGATAAAATTTTATTACCAAAACTATGGCAATTGAGAAGCATTCACATTAGCATACTGCTAGTCAGCAGAGGGAAATAAGAATTTAAAAGTGGTAGCTGCACCTCCTCACTGGTCAGCACAAGGAGAAATACTTGCTCCTCCAGAGAAGGCTGAACATTAAGAGCATTTTGCAACAGCAAGTGGCCAATGGAGAGAAGAGAGTAACCTTGTCTTCTGAGAAGCCGTAAGTTGCCTATCCAGCTTCATAGCCTGCTGAGACTCTGTAGAGGGTTCTGGCACTACTGATTATTACTGAAATGTAACAACTTGCACCTCTGTCAGATGAACTAAATTACACAGTACTTCGCCAGGGCTAAAAGCGTTCTGAAGCATTTACACTAGCCACCTTGCAGATACGACAAAGCCTTACTCCGAGATGTTCAGATAACTCTAAAGGAGTAGGGTCTTTTCCAGAGCTTGTATGAAAGCTCAAATAGGAACTTCAGAAGACAGTCATCAGTACAGTTGCTTGTCTTGATAAATAGCTGTTTGGAATACACGCTCAGACTCTTAACTAGGCCCTTAAGAGTCCTGATCACTACAACAATGTGTTAAATGAAGAAATATGTCTTTATGAACTTTCAAGTCTTGTTTCATAATCTGTTCCACTTCTCATTACAGTAAACAAGAGGGACAGAGCCCAAGTGGGAAAGCAGCAGATATATAATTACTTTTAAGCAGTGAGCACGAGTAAGTGAAATCTTAAATACAGTTATTTCACTACGGCATGATAATAAAGCAAAGGGAGCAAAGTGGTAAGCTTTACTAGGACATAACCAGCTCTGCTATTATCCTAAGTGCACAGGAAGTACAATCTATGAAGAAGGTGGCAAGTCAGCTATACAGAGCTACCAGAAGCTTTTTTTTTTTGTTTAGTATGAGATTTAGAGTAAGTTCCTCCTCACCTGAAACAGTAGCGCTCCAAAAAAATCCCTAGTGTCAGGTCATTTTTCCCATAGAACTCCATGGTCACAATCCTAAAGCAGAGAACAGAATGCTTTAGAGGATGGATGCTCTCACTGTTAGCTGTGCAACAGCCATTAGGCACACAGATCAATACCCACTGCTGGCTTGTTTTCAGCCCTGCATACATTCAGGGACTGTCTTTTTCCCCCTCCTGACTACCCTTCCTAGATCCCTGTTGTTAGGTTTGCTAATAAGGAAATCAGGAGTGCTACTAGAACAACTTTCAACTTGACATTTAAAAGTCAAATAGAAATCAACTGCACTTTTTAAGCTCATGCTTAGCAATATCTAGGCACAGAAACATAGATAGCTTGAAGCTTTGAACACTACAAGAAGATAAAAACAGCCTTAGCTCTTAGCTCTTAGCTAAGAGTAAAGCTCTTAGCTTTACTCTTCTAAAAGATGTAATAGCAACTTCTATTTTCTTAGAACCTGAGGTAACCAAGCCACTTAAAATGTCTATCAGTTTAGGTGTCACAATTCAGATACCTCTAATAACAGTAATTTATATCCTCTTATTGTTGCTGCTTAGTGAGTTTATCACCACCTTCTTTGGTTAATTCCTAAGCTTTTACAGTAATTCTAGACCTTTTCCTGGGAGAGCACCATCTCTATATTTTCAGGTGAGCTAGATGATGAAACACTTAAGACTTGTCCTGTCTAGTAGAGCTAGAAGCTTGCCATAAGTTGCACACAATTAACAAATTACAGCCCCCTAAGCTAGAAACAGTTAAAGTTCCTCATGCTGCTGACAATAAAATGAGAAATATAGCAATATATTCAAATGGCACTCTCAAATAATACAACCTAGAAGTATTCTGAGATTCATTTTGGGCTTACTTTTGGCCTTGGACATTCTTCTGTGTTTATATACACACCAACATTTCCCCACAAAACTGCATGCAGTGCCCTCCCCACACATATATTACACTCTGCAGTGAAAGGATCAACTGAATTATTAGGTTTTAGGCTTGGCTTTATCATTCATGCCTTAAGGATTACAAAGGATCCATGCTCTGGATCCACCCAACTAGCTAAGACCAACTTCTTCTGGCAATAATTCCTGCTGCAGGATGGGCACAATCTATCAAGAAGTCCTCAAAGAAATACTGCTACGAAGCAAGCATTGACCTTGACTTAGATAAAAAGATAGCAACTATACAGGCTGTGGAGAAGTAGTTTTCATACCAGGGGCTAACACAGGCACTTGGAGCATTGCTGGACTGAGCAGAAGAGCTACTGAAGAGAACACAGAGCCTCTGATGGTTTACTGGACTCAGGCAATCCACCTGGTAAAAAGAGGAAAAACTCATTTACTGGTTACAGACACCTCCATCTACACACAGCTCCTCATGACAAAATTCTATTCCAGTAATTTTATTTACAGCTTAATCTCTGCTTGCTCCTTTTGTACTGATTAACCTTGCATTATCTCTGAGCTTTAGGCAGACTTATACCACATATAATTGCTAACTGCAGTTTTAAATCAGTATAACTAATATGCCTAATAAAAGCAATGCACATATGCGTTTCTGTGGAAAGGAAGCCAGTGTAAAACAACAAAAGCCCCAAAACAAACATCCAGAGTCTCCAAAGCACTGTACGGTTTAGGACACCTTGCAGTCAAAACTGCCTCAATTACTCATTCAGGCTATAGAAAGACTTCCAACTTACTGTCCTCTGTGAAGAGATTTACCATTGCTGCTGGAATGGCGCTGTTTCCCCTTCCACACCCTACAGAACTATGAGGTTACCAAATACTTCTCTTTGATCACTGAATAAACTTAAAACAGCATCAACCAGTCTGATCCAGAGCAAGGGCTAGTCTTACAGTTTGTAAGATTATGGCCTGTGAAGCTACACAGATTTACATTTAAGTACCATTAAATAGTGACTTCTGCTCATGAGCATGAGGACTGACTGGCTCAAGGAGCAGATGTTCGACTATTTCAAGATATCAGTTCTGCTACTGTTGTTCATAGACTATTTTCCTGAACAGCTTCCCGTTCAGGAAAGTCCCAAGATCCTTTTCTTCAGATACAAGCTGGTTACTTTCAATAGCAGTTTCCCTAAACCTTTAAATATTTTGATTACAATCACATATTCCCTTCCTTTGAATTTTCAAAGAAGATTCCTCCCTTCCATTACAAGATTCTCCAATTTCCTCAGATCACTCAAACTTTTTACAATCAAATACTTCACTGTAATTACAGCTTACTGCATTTTCCATGACATTAAGCCCTCTGAATATGGAAATATGCTTTTAGAAATCACCAATACAAGCAGCAAAAATGCTCAGTTTCAGAAACTACTTTACATTTGCTCTCCCTTCATGAACTCATTTTCATGTACAGCTGAGCTGAACAGGCTATGTCATACATTGATTCTGGGCTGACTTTGTGCATTTCTCAGGAACTACAGTCTCACAACCTCTTCCCCTTTCAGAGAAACTCTGCAGTCAGTCTCTTGTTCTGCTTTCTTATACCCTTACCCTCCCTGGTCATACAGGCTTGTTTAAGTTCCCCGAGGGCTACAAGCTAAAATGAAGTTTCAACCCAGTCAAACAACAAAAGCAACACACAAACAAACAAAAACAAAGCCAAAAACATCCACACAAATTAAAAAAAAAAAAACCAACCTAATCACCAACCCCAATTCTGATTTAACATTTAATGCCTTCTGTAATACCACGCAAAACTGATGTAACCTGGGTTTTTCAGTAGCATAGCTTTGAATCTTACCTTATGAGACCATGAGGATTCACTCTGAGTCAGTCCCTTTTCATCCTCTTCATTCCTGCAGCCAGTTTTTCCAGTAGGGACACTAGACATCTCCTTGCTTTGGGCAAAGGGATCTCCATTTTTCTGTAGTATCCTTCCTCCTCTGGCCCGATAGTCAGCCAGCATTCTGGCCAAGCTCTGGCTGTCACCTAGATGTTCTGCTATTCTAGTATTGACCAACTCATGAGAAGGTAAGACTTGGATAGCCTTGCCTTGAATACTCCCATTCATCCCTTGTAGTCCAGAGAGATCCCGCAACAACTGTCTCTTCCTTCTGCTCTCCAGCTCTTTGTATTCCTTATTAAGGAGTGGAGACCAATAAACTTGCTCAGGGAAGTAATCCCGGGCAGGGCACCTCATGCCTTTTTCAGTCAAAAGAAATGGTTCACGGAACATCAGTACAGGAGAAATACAGAGAATTACATCTTTCAACTCCTGCTTAAATGCTGCAGAGTAAGTCTTGAGACGATCTTCAGAAGAAGTTACTTCCTCTGTGACATACAAACCAGTATCATCCTGGAGAGGATCTCTGAAGACTCTCATCTGACTCTTGGACTCCTGCAGGTCATCTGCCTGTTGAAAAGACACTAGTGTCTGGCTATCCAGAGTGACCAAGTGCTGGTCCATGCCATGGAGGGGCAACAGAGATGTTTCAGGTATTGCAGGAGGTACAGAGTTAAACACTGGAAATTGTGACTCCAGTTTGTGGTGCTCTTGCTGTTTTGAAGACACAATTTCCAGCTGACTGTTCTCTTGGTCTTCTCTCTCAAATAAACCTCTTCGTTCAAGCAAGCTGACCTCATCAGAAGACACGGACTCAGAGATTACAGGCAGTTTTTCAGAGGATAGTTCAATGTCTCTGACTGCTGTGCTGAAATCCTCACCATTGAAGAGGTTCTGTTGTTCATTTTCATCTCCTGGCTCCTCAATAAGTGAGTGAAAGGAGGTGTTTCTAGTCAGAGTAGGGGGCATGGCAAACTCATCCATAAGGAAAGAAATTTCCAGCTGGGAATGATAAGCCACACAGACCATGAAAATCAGAATCTCCTTCACACGGGCCAGCTCGTACTCTGCAGCACCACACAACTTGATAGTGCAACCCAGGTGCTGGGGACACCCTTCAAAGAACATCAAGGTTTTTGTCTGATCTAGAAGAAAACAAAACCAACATAGGAGTTAGGATGAGAACTACAGTTAACCTGCCCTTAGCTATCTCACACACTGAAAAGACTAACAGACTAAGAGCAAGTAATGTTGGTAGCACAATCCAGCTACAGAAATTCACATCTCTGTGCTAAAATAACATTTTTTGCAAGCAAAACAAGCATTTACTATAGAACTTCTCCTATTTTGTAAAATAAATCATCAAAAAGTCCAAGTGAAGGCCACATGGAACATGTTGGTCTAGACAGCCTATTTTAAGATCACTGTAGACTCTGCAGCAGTGAAGCAGAAAACCACTATCTTCCCAGGCACATTTGCTCATCGTTACAAGTCAAAAGCCTAGATGATTTTGAGGGCAATTTAAAGGCTGGAAGCTGGCATGTGGAAGTGGTAGGAGAAGAGATGAAAAGACTGCACCCTCCACAAAGACTTGCATGAACAGCATCTACATGTGCTAGCATCACTGGGAACCTGTCAAGCAGCATTTCTTTCTTCACAGACTTCTACTGCTGAAAAGAAGTTAGAGTAAAAGGAATATGACTTCTCAAAGATGCACAATGACTGGACTTCGGGCAGCATGTACAAATTGCAAAGAAGCAAACTTTGATTGGAGATGTTAAAGTAGGATCAGGTGATCTTTTGAGGTCCCTTCCAACCCAGGCTGTACTGACTCTGCTTCTATGTGGAAAAATTCCTTACAGTGAGGATTGTTAAGCAACTGAACAGGTGCCCAGACAGACTGAATTCTCTATTCTGTAGTATTTTCAGCCTAATTAAAACCTAGTGTGTCTCATCTTAGTTAGATCATGCTTTCATGTCCACAGCCAGTTCACTGTAGCTCCAAGATTTA
This sequence comes from Loriculus beryllinus, assembly GCA_039877255.1. Taxonomy (NCBI): domain Eukaryota; kingdom Metazoa; phylum Chordata; class Aves; order Psittaciformes; family Psittacidae; genus Loriculus; species Loriculus beryllinus. The sequence continues at coordinate 24,823 of JBCJKH010012431.1, forward strand.
ACAAAGTAAAGAAAGATGAGTAGGAAGGATAACACTTGATCACACAAGGCACCCAAAACTTTAGATCCAGTTAAGGGAAGCAAAACATTTACCCTTTCACAAACACAAGCTAAGACACGTCAAGTTTACTCACCATTGGGCAACTGGAAAACTTGCATATAAAATTTATGACAGGTTCCCAAACGTGGTTTGGTCAACAGTTGATCCATTGACATCACTAAGTCTCCCTGGGTCATTCGACTCACCCGGTCTAACACTTGCTGTGAAAAATTGAAAGAACAGTAAGAATCTGCAGTGCAAAGAGGGCACTAGCACCTTTAAGTTGCTCTTAAAAATAAACAAGCAAGCCAGTGTGACCAAAGAAACCTCTCACTGAGATGTAAACTCTAGGTTAAACCCAGTCACACAAACACAAGCCTACAAGATACAAGAACCTTAGAAAAGCAGGAAATATTTCTGGTGAGAGGTAAGATTGTGCCCTTCCTTGGAGATATCTGGATCTATTCAAGTGAAAAGAGTTCCAGGAGGTATAGTGTAGTCACCAAAGTGCTGGCTATCAGAAGCTCAGCCAACTGCCACAGCTGCTCTGTTTAGCTCTCTGTACCCTGCCCCACAAGGACAGAGAGGCTCTCTGACAATCACTGTGGACCCATGCATGTTTTGCTACAAACAGGTGCTAGAGTTACCTAAAACCAAGCCAGGGTTTTCCTGTCCTGGCTTTTTGGGAGAGAAGTACCATTAAAAGAGAGCTCAGGTTTGGTTAAAGTCAAAAATAAGACAACTCTTTAACTTCTCCTTGTAGCAAACTCCCTGGAGAAAGCAAAGAGATCTACCACAAGACCCAGTCTGACTTTGACAGGAAACACTCACCGGCTTGACATTGATGACCAGAGTGATACCATGCTCTAAAAGCATGTCCTGAGCAATTCGGGACACAGTCTTCTCAACAAGGACCAAATTAGGCCTGACATCAACTATCCGCTGTACATAGTTCTTCAGGAACTCCCTTTCCTGCAGACAGGAACAAAGTATTTTAAGAACAACAATTAACTACAACAAATCCATCTTAATATTACTTTCTCTCTCATTTATACACTGACCTTTCCTATAAAAACAGGGAAACCAGCTATCCAGAAACCACCATCAGTTGCCCATTGTGCACATTTCATCATCCCCACAGCACAATACTCAGTTTATCAGTAATTTGTTATATGCAGTAATTGCACGTAAGGATGCATGTCCAATGACAGTCTGAAGTAAGAGACTTGCAGCAGAATCCAAACATGGATACATGAACCTGATTTTCATGGTCTGCGTGGCTTATCATTCCCAGCTGGAAATCCTTATACAGAAGTCTTCATGTTTGAAAGCTGCTAGAATTAGAGCATCCTAAACCAAAGCTTTTGCAATATTATGCTTTCCATCTTTAGATACACGCTAATGTTGAGTGCTGGCACTCTGCCACTACCATTCACTGAGAGTATGCCAATGTCCTACACCTCTACTAGTCTATACACAGACCTTCAGTCCCTAAATCTGTATTTGGATACAGTGCTCCTGGAGTGGGATTCAAAAGGCTGTGCACTGAAAAACTACTCTTCTAATCATGCCCACCTTTTGGCTTCATCTCACTGTCCCCTCCACACTTCTATTTCTATGCACAGAAAGAGAAAGCAGAGCTTTAACTCCATTTGAATTAAAAGCTTATACTGAGGAGGATACAACTTCCCAAGCCTCTATTGTATTAATGTAGCTCACATCAGCCAGGTTTTAGAAGGTCTGTGCAAGAGATACCACAAAAGCAGTTTGTCAGCTCCACAGAACACAAACATTCATGTTAATGTTGCAAAAATACAGCTTTTGCTAGAAGCTAATCTTTTCAATTTAAGTAGTGTTTCTGTAGTATTTTCTGCCCTGTAAGACTTTAAATGCAGATCACATTCTAAAGCAGATGCTGAAATAATCAGAGACCCAAATTTAGAAGGTATTTAGAAGCTACTTCTACCCCATCCAAAGGCCAAGTCTCAGCTAAAGCTTTTACTAGAAAACCAGCTCACTAGGCAGAGAGCAGAGACAAGTTTTATCAATCAATAAAGTTGTCATACCTGTAATCCTCTCCATTAATCAACAAACAAAAGTGGGTTTAAATGCATGCTAAAGAAATAATCAAATACAGAGACAAACCTCATGGCTCAAGCCCAGTAGGGTACCCAATACACTTGTTATGAGTATTCTGACAAACACCTGAAGACCAATTTTCAGACAGGAATGCAGTGTGTTAAAGAAAAGATCTATCCATTTCAGTGTTTTCATATTTGAAGCACCTCCCTGCTCACAGGGGCAGGGCATCTGTTTTCAAGTGACTCTTTGTAGTTCGTAACTTTTTCAGGTTGGTGGTTGCTCCATTTTTTTTCAAGCCTGACAAGAAATAACATGGGTGCAACTTAACCCTCAGCTACACTAACTTTTCTACTATTTCTTCACACATTAAACTATACCTAGCTCTGACCTTTTTTAATAAGGAACTGTATGTTCCTTATACAGGGTATCATTAAAAAAACCCACGTTTTTTAAAATGCTGCATTTAATTGTGAGGATCAGAAGATCACTCTCAGAACATGTGCTGATGGTTTTTGTTAAGTTACAAGACCACCAGCTTGTACTGTACTTACTGCAGCAGTTTTCTTAGCTAGCGACTAGATGAGATTTTTCTCTTTCCTATGCAATCTCACTCAACTCCACCTTATACACTGAAAAAACCCCAATCAGATGTGCACTGATCATCATATTTTGTTTTAACCAAGAAGAAAAGCATACTCTCACCTGAAGTACTATAGGGTCTATGCAGGTAAACTTTGTTTCTTCCCGATACAGGTACTCAATTGAGCACTTCAGCAGAAGAATTTTGGGATTTTTAAAGCAAGAGTTCATCTGAAAAGAAGATACAAAAATTGTTACAACAAAAATACAATCATCTGAAAGATGAAGTGTACACAAGAGGATAGACTTCCCATGATAAACCCAATTTCCCAAAAGTGTCTCAGCTATCCCCCCAAGTATACATTCTTCCGCCTTATGATTCTACCCAGTTTCAGTATTTAACAGCTACTGTCTAGTTATACTGCAATATTAGAGATTTCTACAGTCACCTCCAAGAAACCCAAAGTACTGATACACTTTGGAGCCTCCATTCAGATCAATTCTATCTTGACCTCCTGCTTTATTTAAAGGCTCGCTTTACTATATTGTCATAAGCTAGAACTACAAAAGCCTTTTCCTGGCTAAAACTCAGGTTAATTATTAGATGCCTTCTGAGGCTGCAGAGGTAGAAAGGATGTTTTCATATATGTGCATGAGAAAACCTTCCCCCCACCCCAAATCTCTGGGATAAAAGAAAACAGCTTGGAAAAGAAATGCTTTAAAAGCTATTATTTATTAAAAGCTATTTAGGGACTCAAAATACAGAAAGCTTGCAATCCTCCTGATTGGTGACACTAAAAAACAGAACACCAAAAGGAAGTCACAGCACATTTGCTTCCTCAGCACGAACTATTAGCCAACACTTGATTAGTCAAGCCTACGTTACCTTTTTGTGTGCAACATTCTTAGTGCAAACAAATCCATTCACCACCATGGAGTCAAATTTCTTCCCACCAGGAATCTAATAAAGCAAAGAACATTTTACAAGTGTCATACACTCCATAACTTCTAACGCAGTAAACCTAATACACAGAATACCTACTGTAGCTTATGTGCTAACTTTAGCTACACCCTTAGCTATCAGATGAAACATCAGATACAGTCATGTTGGACACACAAATCTTTTCTTTAAAAGTCTGGCAAACTAAGGACAACACAAAAACATGTATTAAGTTCCAGGATCTCTATATCCCTCCCAACAAATGCATATTTGTTAAAGGAGGTACATTCTAGAAGATAAGCAAACCTAACTTCTATAGGCCATCAGGAGCATATCCCTTTGCACATGCTATTTCCACTGACGTCAAACAAGTTCTAAGGAAAGGAAAGAAGGAAAGGAAAACACAAAGGAGAGAAAAACCAAACTTCCACCTACTATCTGAACACATCCAACACTTGAATAGTGTGCCTACAGTTACAACCAATCACAGAAGTAATGAACAACATGAAACAGGTTTCTGAATAACATGTTTCAGAGTACATTTCTGTTATCAGCATGTGAAAACAGCAGACAGCTACAAAGAGCTTTCACCTCTGAACATCTGCTCTTTGAACTGGAGATTTAGGAGAGAAAGCAACTACTGATGCTGCCTGAAGAGATGAACTATGATGTTCTCCTTATATCTTACACAGCTTCCAAACACAAAAGGCCTCCTGAGGTGAATTTTGTCAAAGAAAACCAAGGCTGAGCCTTTGATCCTCTGCCATACTAGCTCCTTGGACGTCAGTTTCACATCAGCCTCTCAGAAGAAACTCTGCATGCCACAACTCCAACTTTACAGTTCACCAATGTCAACACTGTGACATCTGGCAGAACTGGATGCACTATCCCACAGCAATTAAGCTTTCTTCTTGAGGAAAGTCTGTGTACTTCACATGGGAGGAGTTCAGTCTTCCATAATAGATAGTTGTAGAGTAACAGATTGCTATAAAATGTTCTGCAAGCTACTTATCCAGCAGTCGGTACATCTCCAATCCAAGCACAAAACAAGCAGAAACCAAAAAAGGAAGTAATTAAAAAAATGTTGCTCTTTGCTACCTTCTGCAGCCTAAAAGAAGAGATCAGCTCCAGGGCACTGAAGCACCTTTCACAGTATGAAAAGTTCCTCCTATACAACTTCTTCTAGAATGCCACCTTACTGAAAGGCTACATTGGCCAATTACACCACTACACATGCTGGGGGTAATACGAAGGAGACTCTTCAAACAAGGGGGGCTGCCAGCAGCTGCACCCTTTCATTTCCCTATTTCACTGTTTGATACTTACTTTTTTGATATGAACAAACTGGCGGATATCCATGTCATCATCTCTGTTCTTGACATCAGGCCGTACAGTTTGAACTACCTGGCAGACCACAGGTACAATGATATCCCTCCAGGACAGTGACAGGGACTCATTGTACAGAAGCTGCTGAAGCAGTGCCATCATGTGGTTGTGATTAGCAGACCTGAAAACAAATAGATGTCTCATGAGAAAAATACATATAACAGTGAGTAGTTGAAGCTGCATTTCAGAAGTAAATTTCTTAACATTTAGAGTGCAGGAAGTCTCCTAAGGAAGAGTTGCCTAGAATGTTCTACAGTCAACCCTGGTCCTGCACTTCAATATATAAAAATCATAGGGAAATAAAGCAATCAAAATATACTATAAAAAAGGTGCTTTCCACAATTCAAATTAAATTCTTGTTTTGGCCACTGTAAATTAAGTCCCACTGAAAGCTGCTGGCACAGAGTGGTTTCAGGAATTGTTAGTCAATATATGCAAACTCCTTTTTCTATATATTTCTTACAGCAGCCTTTCCATAGCTTGTTTCTCCCCATTCTCTTCCCTCAGCAGATCAAGATTGCTGTGATGCCAGCCTAGGGGTGTGAAAAAGAGTTCTTTGGACTTCTCCTCCACCCTCCTGTTGAACAACGACTCTGCAAGAGACAAACAAACCCTATTAATATAAGGTCACAACTGAATGCCTGTATCTTTCTGAAAGGCTAGTTTGAAATGGGAAGACTTTACTAAGAAATAAGCCTAAGCCTCTTGAATTACTGAGTTTGAGCTAAATGTCATGGTAATATGATGATGCAAACAGTATTGAGTATAAAAGCGGTGAGTGTACAAAGGCAAAGTGAGCTACTAAAATTCTTGTACTGCCAGTATAAACCAGCTTTCCAGAATTGAGCTGTTACCAAGTTCAAGACAAGATTTAAAAAACTGAATCTTATATCCCAGTTTTGCCTATAAATAAGCAACAAATTCAAAATATTATGTACATTCATAATACCTTTCAGACTTACAGAATTGATCCAAGGCACCAATTTGACTGACAAAAAGCAGCTGATTTGAAGACACCTACATATATAAGTGGCATTAAAAGATCTAGTTATTTCATTCAGGCTGCAGTACAGGTATCAAAAATATCTTTCTAGAGGCCTTGTTTAACACACCTCCTAGACAGATTTTAAAGAAATGCTAAGCTACTAATTCATATGTCACGCTTCTGAACCTTTAGGTGACTTGCAGCCCTGACCCCACACACCACCTCCTGGCTGCTCAGGTGCAGACAGAGCCTAGATGAACAAGCCTACTGGCAGCTATGTCACAGTATTTAATATTACAGAATTCTCAAGGATCTTCTGTCAAGAAAGTGGCACAAGCTTTTCAAAAGACCTCAGCACATTTTCTCACATCCATCCACATAACCATCACATACATAGGTGTACCTCTGCTACAACAAACAGGATGCCAATAAAGGCTATATCCACTGAATATATTTATTTCTAAATTTTAAATGTCATCATGAACTATAGCCATTTCTACTTTGGAAACAGAAAGTGAGGTTCAACAGCATGAAACAGTCCTCACTTAGAGTAGATCACCTGCTTTCAATCACTATCTTCTGTAGTAACTCTTTCAGCAGAGATTTATGTGCTTTGAAAGAATTACTAGATTGTTTCCCATACAGGTATTATGATATTACAGAGGGAAGTTATAAGCTTCCCCATTCTCATGATGGCTGATTAGAAGTCACATAAAATAGTAGTGTAAAAAATTTTCATTGGCAAGTAGTAAGCCTTCAGAGTTCAAGCTTAAAACTTGCAGTTGGATCATGCACTCTGACAAAATCCTCATACAACAGTAATCTAAGAAGGATGAATGGAAAAAAAAAGGACTTAAAAAACAACAGTTAACTTCTTCCAATGTTCCATACTCAAAATTAGTTGTGCAGAAGATTAACAGAAGTTACATCCCTTTTCCTTTCTCCTGCAAAAGCTCAGTTAAAACCTAAGCATCAAAGACTTGTTTTCCTGGCTGCACAGACACTTGGGTTTTCCCCTTATTTCCTCCTCTTACAAGCTCACCAAAATCAATACCATTAACTGGGACAAAAAAATCCTGTAAGTTCACCTGGTGACAAATACTAGAGGGCACATCGGTTTCAAAACTCACAACTGCATCTAATGGTAATTTCAGAAGTACATTCCAGAACTAGCAATGGTGGTGGTGGTACTGATGACAAAAAACCCAGAAAGATTTAAGAGATGAAGCTTTAAGCTATTCTGTGGAAGCACAGCAACTGATCATAATCATATCTTCATTTGCTTGCACAGAAAGTTAAAGATCGGTTACATAAGTTTGTGGGTGGGAAAGTTGTGAACAGACACTGGCACATAGACTTACTCAAAAAAAAAACCCAACCAAACCCTCAACAAGTAAAAGCTTTTCTTTAAGTGCTTTTGAATAGAGAAATCCGAGAAGTGAAAGAACCTTAAGCTTGAAAGTGCATTCAAAAAGTTACGGTATAGCTTATCAGTTTTGCCACAAATAAGTTCTCAGATTTACTGTCAAGTAAATATTTTTACAGGGTTAACACCCTATTAAAGGAGTATTGAGGAGCTTCCATCATTATATTAAAACCGTACAATAGCAACATTTTAAGCTTCTCCTTACCTTTAATAAAAGCATCACTTATGGAGAACATCTGCTGCCCTCCGTTCTCAGGATTCAAATACTCTGAAAGAAGAGAGAAGAGGGAGATAGGCGGAGACAAAGAAAATGGCAGGTTTCACTGGTATGCCCATATAATTAGGATGTACACGCCCACACCAGAAGCAGCAGCATTACTCATCTAAGTGTTTAGTCACCAATTTGGCAACAGTTTGATGGGTGGTAAAGACAAGAATATCCTCTCATTCTTGTTCTATCAAAAAGTTCTAAGACAATAAGAAAATTGTACTTATTAATGTGAAGAAACAAAACAAACAAAGGAGACACGAGCAAAGACTGACCTAAGAGTTAAAAGTTTGCTTTCCCCATTGACCCAGACCACACTTCTCTCAATCTGAATACAAATGTGCTAAGCTGCAAGCAGACACCATAGGAATGTCTGGAGAGGGAATGGCCTCCTCACTTTGGTCTAAAAGCACAGCTTCAAAAGCCATCTTGCTCTCACACTCCAATTAAGTTCTTAGACTGAAGTTCTCAGTCATAAGATTTACCTTACATGGTGAAGGAAACAAAAGAGCCTGCCTTTCAAAACCCGAAGTCTGAAGTCTAGAAGAGTTTAAAGTGTTTTGAGGCAGAGGTGCACTCCCAGCAACAAAGGAAAATAAGAGATATATCACTTTACATATGGGAAAGAGAATGGAGCTCCATTTACCACCCTTGTTTAGCTTGCTAGATCTTGATCTTTCATGCAGGCTGGCTGACTACGAAAACCTTGTTTTCTCTACAGGCCATTAGATTGTTGTGCCTTTAGTTAGTTCCTTTGCTGTACAAAGGGATTGTATAGTACAAAAACAATTGCAATAGCCCAAGCACTTATCCAGTGCAATAATCCAAAGTCTGAAGCTAACTCTAGATCATATTCCCTGAGAATGGTCCAGACCTACTGCCACAAACAGAATGCAAGCCAGGCAGCTTTCACACACCAACAGAAAGCAACAGAGAGCTGACAGAACACAAACAATCACAAGTCTCTGAACAGCAGCACTCGATAGACCCTTCACATGCCACCATTTTCAAAACCTGCGCTTGCCCACAGTTGCCCAGTTTGAAAACATATACTCAATAGATGATCAATGTGCAAAAGAGAAGCTGCAAGTTCCCCTTGCAGTTTAATAGTTACTTGCAGGTTCCTTTCACCTCGTGCTTAGATTAAGAGTTTAACATTACAAGTAATCTACTGCTTGATAAAAGCTAGCTCAACCTCAGCATTCGTTCACCCACAACCCCACAAACTACCTAGATAAAGTCATGTCATGCTGTTACCTTCACATGAGCATGCATACTAGCACATCCATCCCTCTCTACCTTGCAACAGCCTTAGGGCAGCAGCCTCTACTGTGAATACACTCATATTAGGTCTGACATATATACCTGACTGACACAGCAAAGGCAGGAGTTATCCCTAGCCAAAACCTAACCTTAGTTATGCTCTAGTCAAAGACACAGTTAGCACCTCTAAACCAGCCACACCTCTCTTCAATACAGCTTCACCTCCTATAACATTGCTCCCAACTGTGCCCTGAGAAATTCCTGACAAGGTAAGATATCATACCTCCTCATAGACTGGACAGATAACACACTCACAGGTGTGAGTTTCAGATGGTGAGAGTGGCTAATGCACATTTCTTACACATCATCCCTAGATGCATCATGCTCCAAAGAAGGAGCAGCAGGGGGGAAGAGGAAGTTCCTGTAGTGGTTTTTGTAGCCTTGTCTGTCAAGTGTAAGAGCTACCAAGTGACAGTCTTACAAGCTCCCCTGAAGAGGTCCACCAAAACAACCCACCCCAGAACATGAATTCCTAAATCCGATTCAAGGGCATCACTGAAAGCAAATACTGAAATGCACACAGAAATTCACAGGTCTCCAGTGGAAACCAGAAAGTACATTTTTTAAACACCTTACAGATTGCTCTGGTTAAACATCAAAATGGACTGGCCTGAAACCTCAGCTCTTTTTCTAGGTACACAAACAAGCATGCATGCATCCACAAGTACCCACTGAAAACCAAAGTGCACCTTCCCAAAGGTGCACCAGGAGGGCTCCCGATAACAGCACACTAAGTCTTGGCAAGCAATGGTGGTAAGGAACCATGTAATAGCTATTCAGATGCTCTTCTCTTTCCCCCTTCTAATGAGACGCAGGCATCAAAAACTAGCTACCCAAAGTACCTCAAAAATATCTGGCTGCAAAGACATTTAGAAAACAAAGCTTCCCATATTGATAGCTTTTTAAAAACAGCAACTTTAAAATAAGTCACGTATCTCTTTCCCAAATTTAAATACAGAAAGCAATCGAACTTTGTTTCCTATTTTGACAGACACTATAAAGTACCATTGTCTTTAGACAATGATACTATAAATGAGTCACTATACTCACTTGTAAGATACTACAAGCCAACTAACTTGGAATCACTAGAATTTCATGAAAACACACCAGACATTAGTCAGCCTGTAACATCACAGGAAGTCCTGCCATTAGACTCAGACTATATACAAACCACACTGTTGTAAAACACAGCTGGTACATCACAGGCAATTGCTTCAAAGCAGCTGACTTCTGTGACCAGTGGACATTGCATATCCCGTAATTATTTGAAGAAACCCACTAACCACTTAGATCAAAGTTGACCTGTGCTTCTAGCACTGATGTTTTGCCCTGAGTCCTCCCCCAGTGACTGTAATTTACCAGTTGTGAGGAAATTGAGTTACTAGCCTCAGAAGGTGGATGTGATCTTCAGTTTTACTACTTTATTTCAGAGGAAATTAAGTCACTGCCATCCAGTCTAATGACAAAAGACTACTTAAATGAAATCAAGCCAAATACACATGTCCGTAAGTCATGGGGAAGTTACTGATCCCTGACAGCAGCAAACACACCATGTCACTGATCAACTACAGTACTCTGTTCTTAAAAATAACCATGTCCTATTTTACATAGAGAGTATCACAATAATTAGGCAGTCAAGACTAGATAGTTACGTTTCTAAGACTTTGCACTCAGACTTCAATATTTCCAGAATAAAGTTTTAACAGCCATGCATTTCACTACTCTAGGATCTGCAGTACACACTGTAGGATATTGTCCCACCTAATTTTGAAGGCCTCAAATAATGAATACCTAAGTACCTGTGAAATTACAGTCTCCCTATTGCCAAGTGTTTCTTGCTATTCAAGATACTATCAATTCATTTTAACTTGTTGCTTCGTGGTTAGGTCAGTCCTGTAAAGACTCTCTGTATTCGCAGAGGGGATAGATTTTTCCAAAGCTGCAGGATAATACCTACCTCTTCATGGTGCATTTTAGTGACTCACATCTCTACCCTAGGCAAATTCTGGGCATATTACTGATACTTCCTCTTCAAGGGAAATCCATTCTCTTAAAATAAACTGCTTGCAGTTTTCACTACCAATTACACTCCTACAGCATAACCTAGTTAAAAGGCCACACACTTCAGGAACAGGTAACACCAGTCAGCAGAGATTCAGCAAAGATATCAGAGTGCTACCAATATACGTAACTAAAAGACAGAAATCTGAGTCCCCTCACCACTTGCCTTTTCCACTGATTTTCAACAAGCTCTCCATAGTCAAAGTCCTTCTCAGAAAAGCTTCAGCTGTGGCTATGCGAAACCTTGATTTGGTCATCGGTTTCCAAGAGAATTAGGTTCTCTTACATTTCCCCTTCATCATGTTCTGCTTTTGTATATGGAGATAAATACTGAGATATGTCTGAAACCAGAACTAGCATTCTGCCAGTCCTTTAACACTGG
>JBCJKH010012435.1:6397-19966 GCA_039877255.1 Loriculus beryllinus
AGTGAATCAACCAAAAATTTCCCTTAAATTACAATTGGTTACTGTATTAATCTGTTTATAGACACAGAGGTAAGACGTGACCACACTGTCGCTCTGTGAGAAAAATGTATTGACCTTTGTCATGGAGTGTATTTTGGTGATGCACGCCCATTCCCTCTCATGGACCTCTCTGCTTCCCCAGGAGTTCCCATGAGGCCCCAGCCTTTGCACAGTTATAAGGAACTGGATAGCTGAGTGCTCCCTGGCTGTACCAGGAGCTCTGATTTCTTAGCAAAGGTGGGGAGAGGCACACAGAGATATGGAAGGCTGGGCACTCCCCAACTGTACCAGGAGGTCTTTTGGCATGACCGGTCATTCCCTGAAGATGTGGAATATGACTGTTGTGCAACTGGTGGAAATGACAGAATTGTCAGCCAACTCTGAGACTAAGTCGAGATCCAGGTGCACCTAGGCTCTATTTGGAGTTTAGAAAGCAAGGGAGTCTATTCTGAATCTCCTGACTCAATGGAAGGATTTACTTATTCCCCGTGTTTTGTCCATTAGACATAAACTGTTGTCCAAGTCTGAGACTATGATTGGACTCAGCTTCACCTGAGCTCCATCAGGAATTTAGAAAGCAAAGGGGCCCATTCTGAGCCTTGTGACTCAACAGGAGGTTCTCCTTTACCCTTTTCACCTTTGACCTTTATACAAATAATATTAGCTTGATTCTACCTCTATTTTCCATTAGGCACAAACCTGAAGTCTGAGACTAAGACTAGATCCAGTCACATCTAGGCTCTGCCAGACATCTAGAAAGCAAGGGTGTCTAGTCTGAACCTAATGACTCAGTGGGAGAGTCTCCCTTAGCCTTTGTGTCTTCAGCCTCTGTATCAATCCTCTTTAACTTGATTTTACCTTGATTTTCCTCTGTATGCTTCATCCATGCAGTAAGTAATAGAGTGAACTTTGCCATCGAATTCTGCCAAATCGTGCCTTTATGAATCATATTCAACTGCTTTTGCTAATACCTTTGACGGTCATTCTTTGAGTGGCCCTAAACCACTAATTTTTCTTGACACATATCTGGTATTTATAGCTATATTTATCAATAGTTACAGTCTTTATTCACATCTGAGAAAAATCTGTAATTTTCTGTTGCAATGGAAGACTGTATCCTAAGAGTGCTAGAAGGTCACAGGAGGAATTTTTAGAGCTGGCATTTTCTAAATTTACACAGTCATTTCCTCTTATACAAGCTTATTTTCTGATCATTTGTTTGTGTGTGCCTGTGAGATATATGTGTAGGTTATTCTGTATACATTCATGTCCACATCCTCTTATTTTTTATTTCTTTCCATTATAAAAAAAAATAATAAGGACTATATTTCATTTTTAGTGTATCCATGCTACAGTGCAGGAAAATCAATTGCGTTTAGCCATCTCACTTCCTTTTCTGTAAAAGTGGGATTTACAGCTCAGGTCTTTGCAGTCTTCCTATGGAAAAAATGTGTAGCATCTGGATGTTGTTATTATTGCTACATGTTCTCTGTTACCTATTGAAGATGTTAATAGTCTCTTTTTCCCCTGATATTCTTGAGCTGGGATTGTGGAAGCCAGCTTAGGTGCAGAGGTTTATTGCCCCATGTACAGCATCATGTATGTGCAACTATACTACACAAAGGGGCAATGTGGGCTCTGGTATTTCGCGTCCGCTGGTAACCTCTCATGGGAAACAGAAGCACTGGAGATATTTAAGCAGGGCACCAGCATCTGATATGCCACTGCAAGGCGTAGTATTCTCTTCAGGATGGCAGTTAGCTGAGATGACGAGTTTAGGCATGAGTACAGAGCTCTAGCCCCTCTTATGGTGCTGCAGTGTCCAATTAACACTGCCCGGGGGTCTATGTGCTGCAGCAGATGTATATAGATGCTCCAAAACAGTAAACAGCAAAGCTGTAGTAAGCATTTTGCACTGCTCTCTTAATGAAGTGGAGCTGTCTGCATGCTGGACTGTGCTGTTTGAACCTGCTTGTTTTGTGGTCACCAATGGACACTATTTCATGTAGGTCACAATATGCTACAATACAAATAAAGCAAAGTCTGGAGTGACTGCACTGTAACGTCTGCATTCTTACATGCTGTCTTAAGTCACGGCTTGGAGACTATTTGCAAAAATAATTTCCTCTTTTTTTTGCAAGGAAAACAGCTTCTGTGCTAGCTTGGTTCTGTAGAACACACCAAAATGGCAACCCCTCTTCCCTTTCTGACTGCAGCCTCCACTTTTCTGGGGAGCCCTACTGTGAAGTACATGTTGCCCTTTTTTCCTTTTTTTTGAATAACCCCTCCAGCATCCCCTCTCTGACTATCAAAGAAAACCCTTTTGTGAGTGCCTCACTGAAGTCTAGGTGCAATTTTGTTCCTCTCTACTTTTTTTGTATGTACCCAATAATGAGCATTTTGAAAAGAAACAAAGAATCTGAATGCCCGAACAAATCTATTTAGGAACCTGCTTCTTGAAAAAGAGAAAGAAAGAGAAGCGGGTAAATAACAGCTCTCTTAACATCCATGTTTTATCAGAGCAATCTTTCCTTTCCCAGTGGTAACAGTATATTTTTTTTTTTTATTGCTGCTTTTCCAAAATCTGCTTTTACAAATGGAATTAGTTGAAACCTGAGGCATTCTTGTGAGATAAGTAACATAGTATGGTCCAGTTTGGCCCTGTAGATCTCTTTGTATACTGAGCTACAAACATTCCAACCAGTAAAATCATTAAGGTTAGGCTCTGCTGGAAAAAGGGATGTAAAAAAATTGTGGGGTCCACCCAGTAGACTGATGCTGTAAGTTGCATGAGCTTACACCAGTTCCTGAGCAGGGATTGTTTCCATCCTGTGGAACTTGCACCTGATGAGGTGCAGCTAAGGCACCTCATGAGGCATTTCTACCTTTCTTGGTTTCTGTATTTTTCCCTCTATCTCTGTTTCAGTGGCAATGACAAGTTAGGGAGATCAGGAAGCAGCAGAGGAAGCTAAATCTAGCAATGGATTGACTCAACGCTGGCAGACCTCTTGGGAGTCAGATGGCTGTGGTGGTGAATAGTTGACTATGATGGTGGAGAGCTGGTCATGCTGGTTCTTCAGTGATGAGAGGGACAGCTCTGAAGTCTTTCCCAAATGAAAAATTTAAAGGAAACATCATGCCTGTCCTCTCCCATCTGTTCTATGTTATTAGTTTTCCTGTGGGAATGGTTAAGCATATTTATGACTGTATGCTATCATGGCAGTAGCAGAACATGGTTGTTACTTCGTAATGTCCATTATAACATGGTGTAGGCTGAGTCTTGGTGTCCAGGTAAAGCAAATTAAACTGTACTGCTGACTTGATATTCACTTCTAGCTCAGCACTGTTACGGCAGTGTGCTCCACTCTTTAACAAATGAGTGATAGTAACCTGCTTTCCTACACAATATATTTAGATTTCTGCGACAAAAGAACAACACCTAAGTTTAGAGCATTATTATAAAATCTTAGCAGTCATAATAAAGAAAAGCACTCCACCCAGCTGAAACTGTAAAGATAATTTAAATAGTGTTGCAATTATCTCATTTGCAAATTAAGCAGGACACTGCTGGTAGCAAATTTTATGTGAAGTGTTGTAGGGTTTTTAAATGACCATAAGTAGTCAGGGCATTTGCTCTGAGTGTATTGTGCAAGAAGGAATAAATGGCGTAATGATTTGGGCTTTTAAAATTAGGCTGAATCAAATGCTACAAGATATCCTGCATGGGTGGGCTCACTGACAGGCAGATGCATTCAGGAGTATAATGTGTCTTGTATGGCTCTGATTTATATGACTCTGTGAAGGTGCCTAAGGGCTAGTTTACACACAAGCTTGCACTGTTTTAATTAAACCTGTTTTCAGTCTAGGATTTTCAGTTCAGAATAGAAGTTGCTGTCATCAAGACAGCTGAAAAATGTCAAGCTCTGCTTTAAGAATCCCACTGTACGTGTCTAAGTGAACTGGCACAGCTCGGCAGGTATTGTACACATAGTAAACAGAGAGGTAGGCACTTCCACAGCAAATGTCCTGAATACCCTCAGGAAAGGGTTTATTTCTCACCAGGGCATGAGTAGATGAAGCAGATAACTGGAATGAGAGACCCAGAGTAGATGATGCTGTATTTCCTCTCATTTGTGCATTTTTTTCCTTTCTCTGATTGTCCTTTCAGTGTTTATACCCAAATTTACACTGTTGGGTGGAAATCGGACCCACAAATGAAAATGTTCTGTAAAAGATGTGAAGAATAGCCTCCATAAGAAATGAGGAATAATAAAAGTTCACTAAAATATCTGTAGAGAAAGTCAATAAAAAGTGAGGAGAAAAGAGAAAATAGAAAAATAGTGAAAAGTTGCAGATGATGACTTCAGGAAGATGTGTCTGGAGATCCTATGAATAGGATATAGGGAGAGTTTTGACGAAATTTTTAGGCTGATCTTTGAGTTTTCAGAGAAGTCAAAGGGAGTGGGACTGGCCACATAATGAGATTTTAGCACATAATATTCTTTTAGAAAATCTTGCCTTAGATACCCAAGTGAGGAAGTATATTCTATTCATGTGTATATATATTAATGTATATATGCACGAACCACATGTATATATGCACATATATATAGTTATACATGTATATACATCACATGCACACATATATAAAATGTATATTCAGTAGGTTTATGTGCATAGCAATTGGGTATGCATATGCATATATACCTCCATCTCCTTTATATAAGCACAATCCTAAATCAGCTAGAGTTTCTAGAAAGAATAAATAAATGGTAGTTAGATATTTATGCCATTTGGAATGCCAGCACTGAACTCTTAATAGAGGGATTCAGCTGTCCTTCAGTCTCCTCCTCTGAGTTTGTTTAGTTCTCTGGGAAGCTGTGAGCTCCCCTGTTTTCCTCAGTGGTTTAAATTCTGCTTGCACAGATACCAAAAGACTCCAGGTCCCCATCTGCTGCCTCAGCCTATCTAGGATTTGCAAATGAAGTTGCATCCCTGCGTCTGGTCTGGCAGACATGATCTGAGCCACCTGGCTGGTTCAAAGAGCTAGAAATAACCTTGAGACTGGAGCACAGAACTCAGAATCATTAAACTTGAATTCAGTCTTCTGTTTCAAAGATTAACACCTATGTTGCCTCACAGAAAGGCAGTACTCCTGGAGAGCTTTTTTTACTCCTGAACTGAGGCCACAGCAGCATCCACATACAGCAGTGCTTGTGGTCAAAGCCAACATCAATGTCCTGAACACATATTGTTCAGGGTAAAGCAACTCTGTGCTGGCCTTCAGGCTATTCTAGTCTCACTGTAGCCCTAGTATTTGAAGTATCTAAAATAAAGAACTGGAGATAGCTGGAGTTATCTAAAACTGTGCTGGAGGATTGAACAGTCTCTACACCTCACTGATGCAGTCTCACACATGCTACTGCTGAGGTCTTAATGTGGAGGGCTAAGACTAGGAGGAAACATGTTTAGCAGACAATAAGTTTTTTCAGTCCAGAGGAGGATCCCAGGCAAAACTACAAGTAGATAGTCAGGGCGTTGAAGAGAAATGAAGAGGTAAATCTGTTGGCATTTATTTGTGTCTAAGTGATATGGGACTAGAAAGAAAACAGAAAAAAGAGCTTAATGAGTAGGGCTCTTGATTGGGAGGGTTCTATTACAGATCATTTACAGTTCTCCTTTTGCATGAGTAATGTTTCTGATCACCCTTGGAAAAAAGAATTTAGAAAATATTCAGAGAGGTGATCAATGGTAGCTAAAAATCTGGCCCAGCCATTCTGTAGAATGAGTTACTGTGATCTGGGAAGGACAGACTGGGAAAAAAGGTATAGAAAAAAATGAGTGCTCTAGAAAAAGGGAATAGATTATAGTTATTTAGTGAAACACTCAGTGGAGGTTTCTGGGAAACTTATAACAAGCAAATTCAGTATTTTCCCATCATTACATTATGGGACTCATTGTCATGGGATACTGGGAGACGCCAGACTTAAACATAACTGGGCGGGGGCAGATTAATGGGGGAAATATCTCTTGCAGCCTACTTAAGGTGTAATAGAATGTCTATTAAACATGAAGATTTGATATAACCTGTGGCTGAGGATGACCCCTAAGCAGCTGACAAAGGGAAGCACAGAAGGTTTGCTACTGATGTGCTTTTTCTATCCTAGTGTCTTTCTCAAAGCCTCTGCGATTGGTTGTTGTCAGAACTAAGAACTAGGTTAAACATGCCTTTGGTCTAACTCAGTGACACTCTTCTTATGTTCTTGTAAAAGAAATCATAGCTGATCCTGAAAACTGTTACTTTTAATGATGGAAAGGGAATATTTCACATATTTTTCCTGTTGCCTGGATGGCGCAGCACACTCATATGCATGAAGTGTGCCAATAATCCCATTTAACTCTCGTTATTCCACAGGGGATTCAAGTTCAAGACAACAGCTCCAGGCACTTAAAATATCATGTAGGAAGCCAAATAAAAGACAGTGATTAGAGAAAATCTCTTCTAAGCTACTTGGGGTGGATTCAAAAGTTCGTGCTTATGTCCGAGAATGTGACTGGTATTTTGAAGCAAACTCTCTTGGTGTCTACCTCTTACAATGGAGGTGCAAGCAGTTATAATTGCTGGTCTACAGCAAATGGTGGGACATGGGCAGTTTAAACCACTCTGAGAGCCACAAGAAGAAGTCTGTTCCTACTTGTTCTCCCCTCCAGTCATAGGTACATGGCCCCTTGGATTCCCTGTACAAGCCCAGGCATTTCTGTGGCTGTAAAGTCAGCTCAATCAGAAAGATGATAACTGTGTGACTACCTGAGCGCTAATGAACAGAAATGTGGGGTACAGGCTAAATCATTATTTTTGAGAGCAATGAGGTTTATATACAGTCTCTCTTAAGATCTAATTACTAAGATTGCTTAGTAAGTTTTTGGATGACACTGATTTCAGTTCAGAATTTGTGGAGCTAATAATCATTTACACAGTATACACTGTGTGGAGCATTTGGTCAGGAAGCAGAAAAACAGGGATTTAAATTTATGTTCATATTGTTCGGATTAAGAGAAGGGATTGTACAGCTGAGAAGGATATCCTTGATATAATTCAGATATACTCTTAGTATGATCCCTTATATCCTTCCTGTTTAAAGCAGGGGTAAAAAATTTACAGGGTCAGAAGAGGTGAGACAGAGTATATTTCCAGCTTAGGCATTAGGCATCTCAACAGGGGGTGGGAAAGCCTGTTTCTTTTCCCTTTATGACTTTTTTCCCCTCCAGTGCTGATATAGGGTAGGAAGCATACACAGTATCACGTAACTGCGGCCAGATACACAGTTGTCCCTACTCCCAGTACAGAATGAGGGTCTTTTTCTGTTCTTCCTTTGGATGCTATGAATCCTGCATGCCTGGCTGCACAAAAATTCAGCTTGAATAGATCTGGAGGCATCTTTCTGCCCAGGTGAGCCTACAGATGGCAGATCATGCGCCCTCCAGTACTTCTGGGAGGTATAAATTCAAACCCTGTTAGTCTGAGTAAGACACTGAATTCAGATTTACCATTTCCTGGATAAGATGTTGTGTGAAAGAGAACTGTTGCAGAGGCCTTTTCCTCAAGGGAAATCCAAAGGCTTAAGCCAGAATCAGGTTTCAGGCTCTGAACTGCATGCTGAGAGTGGGTGTCTGAGAAAAGTGCTCTAGTCTAAGCAAGAGGTGATATCTCAGATGCATCCTTCCCTTTGGCTTTGTCTGTTGCGGCAGGGTGCAGTGTAGGAACCAAATCATCTCTAATTTTACTCAAAGGGAACCTAAGCACCTGATCCATCTGACTGGAGTGAGGCACCTAGGCATGCCACTGTTAGCTAAGCCTTGCACTGCAAAACTGCCAGGGCTGAATGCAGTCTGCCAACACAGACCTGATGTGGTCACATATGAAAAGTGGAATAGTTTTAATTAACCTGATTCTAGTTACCATAAACCCCAAATCCAGGTTGTTATTGGATCTGCACTGTGTTCCCTTGAGTGTTGAAGGTTGCAGCCTGCTCAGGAAAGCCCTGTGACTGTCCCTCACGCTGAAAGATGACATTGTCTGTATTAGTACATGCAGCAAGCCTTCCCAGTAATTGAATGGGGCTGCGAGCAAGCTTCCAAATTTAATTGAATGTAAGGTTACCTATTTACCCTAAAAATGAACATAAAGGCAAAGAGATTTGAAAAGAGATACATATTTTTATGTTAGGAATTAAGCCAAGTTCAGCAGTGTAGCGAAGATATTCCTGTAACTCACATGAATTTTTAAAAAAGGGATGTCTATTTGGTGAATATTTATAATTTTTTAAATAATGGTAATTAAAACAGAAAGAAAAGAGGCGGTGGGAGGACATCATATACCTCCTCCTATTCCTTGGATGAAAATCACAAGCTTCAAATACTATCATCAAAGATAAAAGGCTTGTTATGTTGGCAACTTTACAGTCAATTTTTAAGCCTGTCAGATACTCATGCTGTGGCATCAGCCATTGTTCTTCTGGAGGCCCTCTTCTTCTCTGAGTTGAAGGGAAAGAATCTGTCATCTTTTAAATGATATTCCCTTCCCAAATTAAAAGGAAGGCAGGAATTGGCAGATCCATCTTTAGGTGAAGGAAACCATCTATTATTTATATATCTCTTTTAACCCTGCCGCTGTTAGTCCTGATTGCAGAAAAAGCCAACAAGCTGCCACCTACAATAAAAAAATAAATAACATTGAAAACACTGCTTTGTATTGAATTAAAGTATCAGCAATGCAAAGCTCTTCCTTGATGTTGGGATCAAGGGAGATGCATTTGTATTGCTTCAGTCATGAGACAGAGCCCATTCTTTTCAAAGTAATTGGCTGCCTGTTGTCAGAAATCCTTAGGAAAGTTTGGCATGTTTGTGCAGAGCTGCATTGTCTTGCTGCATTTATTTGGAATAGGGTGTTGCCTATAGCTGGACCTCTTCAGTCAGAAGTAAATGTCTACCCACAATCAGCTACTGGGTTTTGATTATGAGTATGTGTGTTTGCTTGCATGATGCAATGTATTTTTTCTGGTTTTGTGCCTTTAAGATGTTTTGGTGAGAGCTAAAATACTCCTCTGTGAACATGGAGCAAACTGAATCGTAAAAGATTTCCACTTCAAAATTTACAACAGATACTTCTGAAATCCTTGTTCAGAGGAGTTTTGGAGAAGAGATGTGGCCTCAAAGCAGCTCAAATGCCTGTCTCTGACTGGAAGCTAGGAAATAAATCTCACACACCATCTGGCAGGGAAAAGTAGCAGACTTAGACTGTGGAGAGGAAATGGGCCATTGACCAAATGTTTCCCACTTAAGTATCATTCAACGGATATTTGCCCCCTTCTCACCCTGAGATCTCAGATTACCCAGTGAACCTCTTTGCTGCAATATGAAATGTGTGCATATCCGAGAAACAACCTTTCAAGCAAAGCTATTGATAGCTGATACTTTAAAAAAACCAAACCACAAAACGCAGCAAAACAGTTGGCTAATTCCAGTAAAACTTCATATGATGAACAATACAGACTAGAGCTGTAGTTTTCCATGAAATCATGAAGCAATTATAATCAAAATGATCTTGAAAAGGTATGATAGGAAATCTTGGCATTCCCCTGGGATAAAATAGTCCTGCAGGGCCCTTCTTCACTCATGAGTCTTTACTGAATTAAAGGAGGAAAATAGGACATATCCGCTGATAAAACAAATAAAGAAGTAATACATTCTAAGTATTATTGACCAACCTGCCTCTTTATGTAAATGTGTTTCTCATATTGAAGGGGCATATTCTGCCCTCATCTCCACCCTCAATCACTGGATTTTTGAAATGTAGCCTACAAGTAAAATGAAAACCAAAGGCTATGTCTGATATTATTAGCATCCTACTGGCATCCAGACTTACTGTTTGTGGTGAGACAAGGAGAATATCAGTGTTACTGGTTTTTTACATACAGAGTTGGAGGGGTTTTTCACATACAGAGTTGGAGGGGTTTTTCAAGTTATGAAAAGAGTTTCTGAATTTTGTGCTCTAGAAATTCAGGAAAAAATGCATCCAACTTCTGCATGTGGCAAGATTTCCATCATCAACCAGCTACTCTGCACCTTGCCCTAATTTCAGATATCTAAAAATAGTCTATATCTGGGCTAGTAAGCTAGATACTTCTATTCGATGGAGAGGAATAAGCATTTCCAAAACATGACACATCACAGACTATGCTAACTAACGTGGCTTGGTGAGTCATTCCCTGTGGTGCCCATCCCAGTACAGATGCTTTCTAGGAATTAGCTGGAGACCACTAGGCACTGAAGGCTGCACAGCAGACATAATAATTTTGCTTCCAAATTCAGGTCTGTACTATGAACCTGGTCTAGATCCAATTAGTGACCTGCTATAGAGGTGAAAGCTTGAATAGCCCATTGGTAATTCCCTGAGTTATTTGGTCTCCCAAAGCAATTTTATTTAGCTTGAAGCCTGTTCTTCTAAACTGCTGATTTATATTTTAGCTGAGTGCAAGCAGGATTTTAATCATTAAATGTAATAACAGCATTTGTTCTTATAAGGTAAAATCAGTTCAATCCATACACAGTAAAGAAGACTGAGTAATTGAAATAGAAGCACACTACTCCATCCCTTCAGGCATGTAATAGTAATAGCTAATAGTAAAGATGATGTATCTCATCTCCTTAGAGATCCTTGAGTAATTTGTGAGCCGACAAAAAAGATCATCTATAGCAGCTATTCAAAGTGAGCAAGATGGTTTCTGTCTATCTCTATTTCTTTATTTACGCTTTGGATTGTATTACTGAGTCTGTGCCGATGATAGCTTTGCACAGTTTATCTGTAACTAGACAAATTGCACATACATGCTCACACACTCTCACTTGTGCACCCGCTCACATACTTTTCCTCTCACAAAAGACCGTACTGTAGTATTATTTTTTTGTCATAATAACTTGAACTCCATAGAACAAAACATGTCAGAAAAAGGATGTTTATTTAAATGCCTGAATTTCAAGATGTCGTATCACTTTTTCACTTTTGCATGGTAAATGTATCAAGGCAAATGTACTTCTGCTAAGAAAGAAAAAAACCCACAAATCTGGGAACTGCTGCTGGCAGAATCTATCTGCTGCTCCTGTGGTGAAAATAATGGATCCAATGTATTCAGAGAAAGAAGTCACTAGCTATCCCGATGGTAACAGCCCCCTCTATATAAGAATAAGCCTTAGTGGACACAGCTAAAAGGTGGGACACCATTTGCCTGATTGAGGCACTGATTTACACAGAATCTTATGGTGGTTATTTAATTTGCGCTGCAGTATGTTTCTAAAGAGCATTATATACACCGAGGGCAGAGGTATATGACCCTGAAAGTTTCAGGGGCAGAACAATGTCAGCAAACAAAGTTGTCTGTTCCTGGGAAAGCAGGTTACTTCCTCAAGAGGTCATAAATGACACCTACTTCTCTCCAAGGAACATAAAAATTTCCCATAATAAAACTGCTTCACCTAGCAATTTAAATGTAGGTGCAAGTAAGGCGCTCAGGTTAGATGGATCAGATCATTATTTATTATGAAATCAAAGTACTCAGGTGAGTTCTTGACTTGCTATAGACCATTGGCTATTCTGAGGATCTATACAAGCAGAAGTATTTCCTTTCGCCCAATTAGATTGTGGAATGTTTTAGAAGATTCCTTTTCTAATTCGGAGATGTGCACCATGTATCATCTGGTTTATCATTACCCATACTCTTATCTAATAGCTCAATTAATTTTCTGTGAGACTACATAAACAGCTTGTTTCCACAGTACCTTGTTATGCCAGCATGGGAAGGGAAGTGTGCTCAGGCTGCATGTGTATAGAGGAGAAAAAAAATTAGTTTGAGAGTGCAGGTGTTAGTGAAGAAAAAGGTAAAATGGAATAAAGAGTGATCAGTTTTTTTGGGAAAAAAAGCACACAGTGACTGAATTTAGATGTCTAATTTAGGTGAGAATGAATGCAAGGAAGTGGGTAATTTTGAAAATACTTGAAAATACAAAGACAGAGTGTTATTTTAGGTTGCATTGAAAAAAACAAGGCTGTGGCATGGAGATAATCATGTCACCTATTTCTAGGGGTTGGGTACAACTCCAGATCAAGGCACTTAAGGTTATGTTTGTAAGTATGCCTTTCACATGCAGGTGCAGTTGTCTGAGATGCATTATAGGCGATGAAGATCTCTTATTCTAATCAATTACTGCCATGCAGGTGTCTACTACCACATGAGAAACCCTAAGGTATTGTGAATAGTCTCTAGCTCCTCTCTAACAGGCAATGGGTTCTTCAAAGATTCTGTGCCTCATTTCCCATACTCTCTGGTATGTTAGGGCATCTCAAATTGCCATGGATGATGGCTTAACATAGGTAACTGAATCCTATGCAAAATGTTTTTAATACTGGAAGAACCAAGTGCACTAAAGCAATAGGGAGGATAGTCTGCATGAAGAAGTCCATCTACCACCTTCTGACTATGAGAGAAAGATGGAGTGGTATAAGGAGCAATGAAATAATTAAGGAAGAGAAAATCCTGACAAAACTTTCTGAAGAGGGAATACTATTAGGATTATGGAACAGTCTTGCTTGAGAAATTACAACAGCACCTGGCACTTTAAAAATTTGATAGCATAGAGCAATAGCAAAAGTGATTTTCAACTCATTTGCATTGTAGATACTCACTTCACATAAAGGTCTTCTGCTTTCCCCTATGATAACTGTATTTGTCCCAGTTATTTATTGCAAGTGAAATTCAAGATGAATTCAACTGTTTTTCCCTGTTTATAAATCATTTCCAAGCTTAATTTGTATGGAAGTATTCACTGCACATAAGTATTTGCCTACTAGTTTATGAGGACAAATTACAGATGACAACTTGTTCGTGAACACTTATTTCAACTCTTTATTACTCCTGAGTTGTGATTAGTCATCCATATCACATGGTATTGAACTGACTGTTACTTTTTAATCAAGAAAACAATGATTAATGATGGCAATTAACTGATAATGAGAAACAAGAATAATGTGAAGTTCAGGACTCACAAACATTTTTAAATAAACCAGCAAACATTTGCAGACTCGCAGGCAACCAACAGGAGATTCCTATGAGTATGAGCATGACTAGTTTAATATGTTCATCAATGAAGCACGTGTCTTCTCCAGGTATTAAAAACTCATACTGTCATTGCTATGTCCAAAAGTACTTTTGGGGTAACACTTAAGTAGTGTGTTGTTTCATGTTGAATTTTCTCACTTTTCAGGTGAAGGATTTTATTAACACTGCATTTCACGCTGTGGCCTGCAGTACTCTTTGATGTAGTTTTTTATGCTATTTATGAAGTCTTGTCCTGCATAGGGTGTGTTAATTCCCAATTTTTATCCTGGCTGGACCTATACAAAAAAAAAAAAAAAAAAAAAAAAAAAAAAAAAGACAAAAAAAAACTGGGAAGGTTTTGACCAAACCCTTCCCCTTT
>JBCJKH010012436.1:5987-18103 GCA_039877255.1 Loriculus beryllinus
ATGGGAGCAGATTTCCACAGTGCCTGCTTAAGGTAAGGTTTACAATTGCATCTGGAATTACTAGAAACAGAGATGGTCCTTTAGGAAATACATATACATATGTTGACATGACAGTTCTGTGTTAATTTTTAGTGCAGACCGTGAAGTAAATCTGTCATGACTGTAAAATAAAGCCCAATCATTGGACTGAATAGCTGCTTCTCCACTATTTTGTCTTCCCTAAAGTTTGCTCTAACCTCCCAGCTGCTGAGGAGGTTTAGGCAGATGCTGTTTCTTGCTTATGGTACTGATGATGCTCATTTCTCAGCTCATAGCTTTGCTCTGCCTGAAAGTTTTAAACCTTGCAGCACTAATGACCTGCAGTTCTTCTGCAGAAAATGAAATCCTTGCATACCACAGAGCCTGACCATCTGAGCCCTAAACGGGCTGCAGTGTGAATGATGTCCAGGTTTTGCAGCTATTAACAGCTTTCTAAGTTGGCTGGAATCATTGTAGCTTTGCTTTTCTTCTTTTAAAAACCCAGGAAGTATTTCAAATTAATGCACAATATTGTTGATGTAAATTCTACCAAGGGAATGTCAACACATAGAATACGGTCCTCTAATGATGCCTCATGGTGTGCGATGTGCTTGACACTTATTGGGAATGGCTTCCTTGAGTTTATCAACAACACATCTTCAGGCTTCACAGAGAGGGGTGCAGGAGCTCCAATGATCACTCTTAGGGAAGAAGAAACCAAGCCCTGGTTTTCTTCAGGCCTCTGCCATGACAATGTTACTGACAGGTTCTCAGCTTCTCGCAAGAAACCTGAGGTACTCTGACTGGTGTTTCTCAGCAGCAGCTGGAGCCAGCAGCGATGCTGAGTGTGTCCGTATTTCTGCTGTATTCTTCCTTTTCATGTTGGTGTGAGTTTCCCAGCTCTCTTCAGTTTTAAGTGAACAATTCCAGCCATTTTTTGCAGGGGGTGTTGGCCCTGTGGTGCTCAGGAGCTGTGTGGGGCAGGAGCAGGCAAGGCTGCGCCAGACAGGGGTTTGGGGACTCCAGCTCATCACTGACCTAGCCAGTGGAAAGTGGCCTCTGTCTCAGGCTGTGCCTGGAATGGTCTTGAGCTTTGTCAGAAGCGCCTTAGGGTTAAAACAATTCAGTAAACAAGTGCTAAGAGAAAAGAACCACATACTTAGTGCTAATCACCCTTTCTCGAGAATGCCCCATTCCTGGAGGTTGGAAGGCCAGGCTGGACAGGGCCCCAAAGGTGTCCCTGCCCACAGCATGGGGTTCGACCTAGATGAGCTCTAAGGTCCTTTCCAACCCAAACCAGTCTCTGATTCTATGAATCCTGGTATCAAATCTGGTACTGCAACCCATCCCATACTGGAAATCCTTAGATGTTGGATATGAAAATTCATGGTCCGAACAAGTATCATCAACCCTAATATTTGCAGCCTTGGATGAGCACGGCATTTCTGCACATCCTTGGGATGGTTAGCATGGAGAAGGTAGGACCCACAGGCAGTGATTCTAGGTGACACAGCACTGCACAGACATGGAAATAGTTCATTTGCTTTTTACAGACCTAAACATTCCTGCTGATGAATTAAGTTTTGGGATCACATGGGGGTTTCAGGACATACCTCCACAGGCACATTCTCTAGTAAAAGACAACTAACACACAGTATTTCATACTAATTTGGAAACTGATATTGTGTAGCTTTCACAGCAGTGTCTAAAAATTATTCTCTACTAAGATCCCTCATAAATTTCAATAGCACATTTATGTTCCAAATCTGTATTTAATTTAGATTTAATAAAACATTTATAATATAGCGTATTCACTAAATACTAAATGATTATTAAAACCTGTGGAGGATTAACAACTCCATAACTCATACTGGATGTAGATACCTACACCAGATATTAACTTGCTTGTAGATACACCACCACTGCTGAGCTGGTTTGAGATCCTTAAATCAACACTTTCCCTTCCAAAAGAGGGGCCTCGCACTGTACACATGATTTCCCCTTGTGCCCCAGACCAGAAGAGCCTCCACTGAAGCAATATGAGTTTCACCATTCAGGTGTAGAGCGCCAAGATTTTGTCCTCCAAATATCCTCATTTTTCAAAGCACGTTGCAAGATTGTTTTAGTTTTAAAGGAGACAGCCCAGACTGGGACTGTGATGCTGATATAACTGTGATTGAGAGTTGTTTAAGAAACATGCTCTGTGTTTTGCACCCCTGTAAGATGTGGAGGACAGGCAGAGCGGGGCAGAAATATCAGAAATCAAGTGGACCTCCACCCTGCAGCATGGTCTCTGTGATGAGATCTCGCCGGGCAGCTTCAGAGATTACATGTGACATTATATGTATTTATAAATGAAGATAATACTGGAAATCTATAAAATGAGGTAGGATACAACTAGAGATGTTTCCGTTCAAGGACCCATTCTGCTCTTTGCTTCTCTTTATGCTTGGAGAAGGACTGATGGACTTGTTTTCTTTCTGCCAGAGGGTACTCAAGGGTCTGGAATGGCCCTTAGTACATTAAGACAAGCAAAATTATTACAGATAAGCCATATGGATCTGCCATGTCAGGCATGGATACAGGGTCTGTATCCCTGCAAGCAAGCAGGACAAATACAGAGCAGTGAGGGCAGGTGATGGAAAGAAGGACCAGAAGCACCCTGCTAGCACATGGCCATGTTTTGCATTGATAACATGAGGATCATGTGGCACAGCCCTTCAGCACATTGGACTTAATAATTCTTATAGCCCTTAAACGAAATATTCATGATACCACCAGACTGAGGTGGTTCTCTCAACTGAGGGTCAGTGGGCAATGACTGCAGGGTCAGCATCAAGGCTTGTGGCTGAAATCAGAATGTTTGGTGTTAAAAAATCATTTTTTAAGGGTTTGCATTGAAACATGAGGGTATTTTCCAGAGCTGGAGTAGATTTCTTCAACCCACAAGTAGTGTCTAATAGGAAAACGAGGCAGACAATACGTTTTTGTCTATGTATTTTGCATGCTGTTGCATCAGCTGCACTCCTGTTTTAACCAATCTGCAATACAATAGACATAACATGAGAACTATGAGACAAAATAACGGAGTGAAAGCTTCCATTTCCTTGTCAAAATATCTGTTTATGCAAACCTGACAATGCCTCCTGGTGTGTGGCATGAAAAATGGGGACTATTTCTCTGGGTACTGAAGAGGGGACACTGTGTCAGTCAGTCAGATCTGTCCAGACATGCTGAACTCTGCCCTGCAGCCTGATAACATCAGGTTATTTAATCCTGCAAAATACCTGCTAACAAGTCAGGAGCAGGAAGCTGTTGACGTGTGGAAGGAAGAATGATAGCATCATCCCACACTGTTCATAAAATAATACTGGTTTTTAACGTGGCCTAGGCACCAAGTAGCATTTCCCCAGCCAAGCTGGAAGAGAAGCCTTTGTTTAACAACCAGGAAGTGCTTAAATCACTCATAAACTATTACCCAGATTTGACAAGTTCATCTTTTAGTACCACTGATATCCTCAACAATGGTGTTTCTGCAGTGAAAAAAAAGAGCATTCGATATGAGGGTGGATATATCATTTTTTAAAGCCTTACTAGTGGTTCAGTGTGATACTCTCATGCTGTCTGCCCTGAACTCTTAACCACATCTGTGTATTTCCTGAGTTACTAAAGCCTCTGTCCTGGCAGTGCAGGTTGTGCTGTAGGAACCAGACACATATTGCTGGGACTGGAGCTTGGCTGGGATTAACACCAGAGCAGAGGCATGGGCTGTGCTTGAAGCCATGCACTGAGCAGGGCTGGAGCCATGTGGGGACAGAAACCTGCAGGGGAGAGGGTCACCTCTGGGCACAACAGGCATTCCCATGGGGTGTGCAACCAGACTGAGTGTCTTTAACCCACCGAGCCCCTCCATAAAGCTATGCAAACATCTGCTAGTCGGTACGCTCCACGGAAGCTGGCACCATCTAAGGAGCACCCATAGGTGGCCAGCAACAAGATCAAGAGATCAACACTCTAGATCAGCCACGGGCTCCTGCGATAAGCTTAGCTGGGTGTTTACCTGTCCTGTCCTTTAGTGCCACATCCATAAAACAACACTTTGTGGTAGTATGAGGTGTAAAGGATTGTGTTTGAAGCTGAAAATAACCAGAAGCCCAAAGCCAGGCAGTGCCATACTGGAGCAGGCTCAGTGTATCCGTGTGCAGAAACCCCACAGAGTTTGGGTCCTCACCCAACTGAACACTTCATTTAAATGCTAAAAGGACAACTAAAATACCACAGTTAGTAGATGTGCAACTACTGACAACAAAGTGGGCACTCAGTAGATTTGTCACTGTGTGCTTGGGCGAGGAGCTAATAAAGAAATTCTTCTTGTTATCAATCTTTCTAGTCCATCAGGATTTATTCAGGCATTCAACGTTCATTACTGGTTATGGTTTCCAAAACTACACTCTTGGATTTTGTGTCAGCTGTTCTTGAACCCCGCACAGTGGAAGGAAGGCTCCAAGCAGGCATCTTTTAGCCTGTTGAGGTGGGGTTTTTTTTCTCCTTTAAGGAAAGAATTACCACTGTGCAATGTGCCTGCGCGAGGAAGTCGGGGCAGTTAACAACAGCTTGCTTTCATTGCTTCGGCCTGTCAGTGATTACTCTAATGCTGAGCTCCGGTGGGGGCTCGATGATGATGGTGAGTCCTTGAAAACTGGCCCCCAATTCATTATTCCCCACAAGCCCAAAGGTCATGCACCCGCGGGCCGGCGATTGGGCACCTTACGCGCAGTGCACGTCCTGGGAGGAGCCTCTGACAGCTTTGATTTTTCCCACACACAAACTGTTGGTACAAGATGTAATCTAGGAATGAAAGGGCCGTACACAGGATGATTGAGGACAGCTGCTCCCCAGAGGCATCCAACAGCAGAGCTCCCCCCTGCACTAAATACCCTCTGCTTTCCATGGCCTCGGGACAGGAGAGGTGTCAGGCTACAAAGAGGCACAGATGGAAGTGAATAGGATTAAGCAGTGCTGATTAACTATAAGTATTTTTTCAGTAATGTAATGGCACTTAAAAAAACAGGAGGTGGGGATAAATGAAGGAGGAAATTCCCTCCCCCCCCCCAGCTTCTTTCCTTCATCAGCTGAGGATGACCAAGGCTGTGCCTGAGGTGGGTCACTCATGTCTGCTGGCTCATCCCTGCTGAAAGCATCACTCGGCTTCGAAGTAAATGAGTCTGGAAGCAACCCCCTCTGCCCTGCCTTGGCTACTTTAATGATTAATAGAAAAAGCCATGGTCCTTTTTACAGCCAGATCTCAAACCCACCTGAGTTAGCAGCTTTTAGATCAAGTCTGCACAATGCAAGAGCTTCTCCATTGCTTTAACTAAAAGGCATCAGTTCTGCAGCTAGAGGTAATTCCTGCCAGTCTTCATTTCTTTTTTGCTAGTTTAAGGCCAGTGAGTAAATCCTGCTGAGCTCTAGGTGGAAAGACTCTTTGTTGACTGCACAGAGTTCTCCTAAATTAATTTCTTTTATCAAATCTTGGATATATAAAGATGGATGAAGAATAAACAAGCTTTTGCTTGATTCCCTTCTTTTGTAAGTGGATGATGTTCAACTTTTTCATAATCAGTTACTTTGACACTATAATAAAAGCTCTTAAATCTGAGGAGGTGGAAAGGCAGGTTTGGAAGAACTATATGAAGAATCTGTAATGTGATCAATGATCTACAGAAGAGATTCCTGATGTGCAGAACAACTGAGCTGTTTTCTGATGTTTTGATTAATCTGTGTCACATAATGGCCAACAGTTAATTTTAATTAACATAGAATGCATGTTTTCTGTTGGCACGTCTGTGTTCCTTGTCTCTCCTCTCAGCAGCTTTTCTCTGTGCTGATCATCTGCGATGCTCTGGCTGTCAGAAAAATCAGGTATCAAAGCGATGATGCCTTTTCTTGTTAAATGTCTATTGTTTCTGGCAGTTCTCCCCACCCCCTTAAGGCACCGGTTAGATCAGAATCACCCCACCAGGGTTTTAATTTTCCTCTCAGTTAACAGTGAGTTCTTGTGCTTTTGCACCCATAGAAACTGGGAGCACTGAGGAGCTCCTGGATTAGGCCCCCACACTATATGCTACTCTGCTGCTTCTGCTGCTATCAGAACCTTCCTTGCACTTCACCAGATACTAAAGGTTGCATAAAGAAGGCTGAGCTAATCCGAAAGAGGAGGAATTTCCAACTCCATTACCTTTACTGTAACCTGAGAAAACCCTTTCCAAGATTGTCTGTGGGCAAATTGCTCCTGCTAATGGCCAGAGTGGAGCTGGCAATGTTACCCCTCCCGCTGCCAAAACCCCTCCCATTCACAGACAGCCCTCGCTTTCAGCACCTATTCTTTCTAATTATATAATAAAAAGTGCTGCTAGTGAGAGACTTAAACTTCTGCAAGAAATCAGTTGGCTTTAACCTGGGTTTTCTATTTATTTCCTCCTCTGCACGTCCTGTTTCTCTGCCCAGGACAGTGAAGATCTATTTTAGCAATTGGACATTTTGTAGTTTGCTAAAATGTAGTTTGGTTAAAAAAATCATACCAAACCACTGCCAACAGAGAGATGTTTCAGTGCCCCTGAAATACCCATGAATGACTGTGTTGGCCATTTTTCCAGCACTCCCAGATTATGCTGATGATTTTGGGGGTGAAGTATCTAGTTAATGGGAATTACATTACGTTTATCCTGCCTTCACAAGCAAATACACATTAACCATTGACAGCTCATCTGTTCTCCTCTGTGCAAGAACATGGGACCCGCTGAGGCACATTCTGGGTGCAGACAGGCTCCTTTTGTGGCTCCTTTCTGATAAGAGATTCATTTATCTGCCTCATGGTCAGAGAAGGTGACACTTACTTGTTGCTTTACAAATGTATTTTATTTTGGTGGACGTAGAAAGAGCTAATGGAGTTAAACTGCACTATTGTAACTGAGCAAATGCAAGCTCGTTTGTATCCTACAGCTCTACTGCTAATGATGCAGTTCTGGCTCTGCTGGCTGGCTGTGAAGGGTGACAATGGTCTGAATTTCCAGCTTCTATTTCCCAAAGGAATAGCCTAGCGTGTGTGACATGTCATTATACTCATTACACAGTAATATTATGGGGTTTAAATAAAATGCTTACACAGAAAACGAGTTGCTCCCTAGGGGATGCCAATGGATGATGAGAGAAACTTTCAAGAGGAGCAGAGTGCTGTTTTCATGAACTCAAGTGCTGTACTTGCGTGTAATAGTGGCTGGTTGGATTCTGTATTTGTACATGAAGTTGAAAAGGAAGCAAAGCTTTCACCCTGAAACTGTTCAGCCACCACAGCAACTTGGTTTCCTCCACGCTCTGCTTTGGTAGGTGCTGGGAAGCAATAGTGTGCTCCTGTAATGCTGCAGAGCAAGCACAGAAAATCGCAGCTGGCACAATTACCATCCAAGTGCTGGGTATCTGCCCCTGCCGCATTCCAGCTGGAGGGGAGGAAAAACAGGGAGGTTGTTTAAAAGACACGTCATGGATGTAGCATGGAGGGAACGTGCTTGAACAGAAACTTGGGGGAAAACAACACATGCACGTGTCTGCTGGAGAGGCTTGGCCGTGGTTTCAGACTCAGTTACTGACTTTGATCCCATTCCATAAATAAACATAACAAACTCAGCGAGGCACCGAGATTATGGACCAAAGACCATTGCAGATGCAGGGTCAGTTATTTTTAAAGTCATATAAATGTGGAGGCAGGCCCTCTACCACATACACCATTGTCCAAAGCCACATAGGATTGCTAAATGGTTATGGTTATCAAAGTCACAGGAGAAATGCAAGACCTCCATAAAAACTTGAGACTAAAGTACATTCTCCACTGTGTAATGGGGCAACTTCCAATTTCTGGTTAAGCCACAGTGAGTTTATATTTTATTTCTTTGTGCATTCATAAATTCAGCCCCATCGGAGTCCCCAAATTACCACACTCGTCCTCAGGATTGGCAGCCGCTATACTCAGCAAAAAAACCCATTTCAGTTGGATTTGATGATAAGATTTCCATCTGGAATTGTGATCATTTTGTCTTTATAATAAGACAAATAATCAAACAATAATTTTCCCCTTACTTGAGAAGAGGGAAAAGGCCAACAATTTCCATAGTTCTAACTCTCAAAGCATCTTCCTCTTCACCTCCTTGTTGGAAATGCCATTCCCCATCAAGCAGATGATTTTAATGTAGGCTGAATTTTGAAAGGTAACTCTAGATCCACACAGACTCTGGATAGGAGTCAGAGCAAGTGGAGGACTACAGCAGAGTAATTTAATAGGTTTAACAGCATGACTATTTTTATATCATATTACATAATGCTCATTTATTTATAGACAATTTAAGCTCATGAAGTCAAGTTTAATACAAAATCTGCTACTTCAACTCTACAAAAATACATCTTTTATTTATATAGGTATACATGGCGGACACATGGATGCCTTACTCCTGAAAAGGAAACCTCCCACTGTGTCTGATTTGTGATAAAGCATTCAACAGTTCATTAACATGTTTAATTTTGCAGTTTAGAAAACATAATGGCCCTAATCAGACAGGTCAGGGCCTGTTCCCTGCACAATCTTGTAGCAATCACAGTTATTTCTCTTGTGGATACTGTAAGACCAGTGGATAAAGACATTTGGAAAGCATTGCTTAGCAGTGGATTTCAGTGAAATACCAATTTATCTGTCTAAATGGACTCCCCAAACTTTGGTTTCCCTTTGCTGCAGCCAGATCAATGTATCATAGAAGAGTAATTGCCAAGTTTTGAACAAGCACAAGGTGTGAGGAAGCCTTCAGAAGCTTGAGGAGTTTTCTATAATGTCTTCAAGCCTTTTAAAGCTGAAAGTGAACAAGTATTGTTATAACATATTAGCAATTATAAAGCTAACAGTCAGCATGAAGAACTCTTCTCACGTTCATTCAGCTGCATCCTTACTTTGGATGGAATTTTTAGATAAAAACAGATTTAAAATATCCTCCATCATCTTTTTATATAATAACACCTGTAAATGGCATCTGTTTGAATCCAAA
Organism: Loriculus beryllinus; assembly: GCA_039877255.1. NCBI lineage: Eukaryota > Metazoa > Chordata > Aves > Psittaciformes > Psittacidae > Loriculus > Loriculus beryllinus. Next base: position 15,092 of record JBCJKH010012436.1, read on the forward strand.
GATCTGCCAGAGCAGTGAATATTTGCTATTTCTTTAGACTTCAATAGAATACAGTGGGAAAGTGTTGGCCCCCCCACTCCCCCCCTACACACACACACTTCTGCATGCTGTGCTGTGACAAGATATTTCCATATCTTGTCCTCTTTGATGTAGTCAGTGAGGAACAAGGATATTTTTGTTTAGTTCCTTCAGTAGTTTTAACTCCTGCCTGCAAATGAACAGAAAGGCTTGCTTGGAGCTGAGTGTTTATTAAGAGGAGCCTGAGTAACATCTATATGCCCACACAGTACTGTCAGCTTCGAAAACTGCAGCACAATCTGGTCCTCAGATTGCCACACTGAAAACAAGAACCTGGGTGGCATCTCCATGTGCCCATTTTATTCTTGAGGTGTGAGGAGCCTCGGAGGGCTGGACTGGCTGCACCCACGGGACTGCTGTTGCCTGAGTACATGGTGAGGGGGAAGTTAAAAGCAGCAATGCTTTATCCACGCTCAAATATTAATACAAAAAAGCTTCTTTCTTTTGACAGAATTATGTCTTTCTCCTGCCAGTTGTTCCCTCTGTTCTGCATGGATTCATCCCAGCACCACTGGAACACTGCTGGCAGTCTGCAGACAGACAAACTGCATGGAGGTCAGGCCATAAGCTCAGCTAAAGGTAAAAGAGAAACCTTTCCAATTCTATATCATTCAACGTGTTACTTGCAGTAAAACCAGAGAAAATGGAGAGGGGGTGAGAAATGATGATCTCCAAAGTCATCAGGACCCAAGAAGACCCCTGTGGTTTCTCACCTTTGCACATGGTGGCAATGAAACATGAGTTGACAAAGTCTCCTAAAGATGAACCCTAACACATCAGCCATTGGGAACCTGGCCCTATGGTCCCTTCCATAATTCTGCAATTCTATGATTATGTCTCCAAAAGAGCTTTCACTTTGCATGGGGGTCCCACACATTTCTCAGGCCAGGTGACCTTTCTTCCCCTACTTATCACATTATGAAAGCTGAAAGAAACACCATTTGGAGATGTCTTTGACTGTTGAGAGTTTATGGGGTAAAAAGCGCTAAACAGGAGGTGCAGTTTGTGAACAAATGCTAGCAAAATGAGTTTTGTACCAAGCAATATTGCTTTTCTGCTCTTTTAACAGATCCTGACAGTTATTGTTTAGCATAGCTTGGCAGCATATAAAAAGATACGTTCTCTAAACAAGACTCCACTTAATTGTTTGCCAGCATCTCCTTTTCTATTTAGTGGAGGCAGCCTCCACATTTTTTCCACCAAAGGAAGAAGGCATTGAAGTAGGTTTGATGGGTAGGTTGGCCTCTCAGATACTACCAGGGAAATCAGTCCCTCACATACTGGAAGTTCCTTGCCCTATAAATAGGTTGTGATCAAAGGGCTACAAATCTGGCACACAGGTGCTGAGGGAAGAACTACCTAAAGTCTGAAAGTGAGAGGAATCCAGTGTGGGGAGAGTCAGGGATGTGTTTTTGAGGGGCGGCCTGGCGAGTTCTTAATAAGAAAATTAATGTACAGAAGACTTAAAAACGGAGACATTATCATTAGTAATTATTATTATTACTGGTTTTGTTGTGATTTGAATTTTCCAGCGGTTTTCTGGAGCTCATTCTGTCTGCCTGCGAGCATGTCCCTCTGCTTCCCTTACTTTCTCTTTCTGAGCGGAGGGTTGAGAGGTTGGCGAAGGGATAGACTCCAGATGTCAGGGATAGAAAAAAACCTCAGAACTGATCCCAGCAGAGAATGTGCTGGATCAATGGGCTCCACAGTCTCACAGCCCGTGGACCCCAGCTCCATTTAACAAAGGCATTATCTGTGCCAGGAGCGATGCCGCCGCCTGACTGTATTTGTACTACAAGCTTATTCATATTCAGAGGAAGTGCCCTGGGTCGGTGAGTGTTCAGCTGGGTAACCCCAAGGTCAGCTTTAATTGCTCTAAAAGGTGGCACATGGCAATGAATGAGCTGTAATGATTTAGACAGTATCTATTTCACATCAAGAAGTTTCAACTCTGAACAGACCTAATCGAAAGTAATCTGAAAATTAGGGAAAATAAAAACCATGCCCACAATGACCTAAATACCTATTTCCTTGAATTTTATGCCCTAAATAACCTCATGCCTGGGAAGTTTAATTTTTCCCTTCTGCTAAATATGCAATTGCCTGGGAGAAAGGACTGGTCAATAATCAAGCTTTTTAAAGCTGCAACTGTTAAAATATTATTGTTCTATTAAGAATATTGGAGGGGAAAGCAGCCAGTCCATGGGAACAGCACTGCTTTCACATCTTTGTGTATGAGCATTTCATATATTTATATATCATTGACATATTTTTATATTTATGTTTATGTGCATATAGGTGCATATGTATATATATATATATGCATATATGCACACACATGGTGTGCATATATATGTATGCAGTGTGCATGTGAACACATGTACATACATGTTTAAGTATGAGACATTGAATATCCTTAGTTTCGCCTCTTGCTTTCACAGATAAATAATGATTTACCTTTCAGAGGAATGTGTGATTCTGTCTCTTTCACTTGAAAAGGAACAGTGAAAATCCAGGGGAGAAGCCACCATGCAGATGCACCCAGTGCCAGGGCATTGAGCTGCAGTGTGACCAGGACTGGCAAAATGTCCCCATCAGGGCGACGTGCTGGTGTCCCCTGCCTCTGAGCCATCATTGTCTCGCCATACATCTCATGTTTGTGTTTTACACTCCCTCCCTGGCCTCTCCACCCTTGTGTCTTTAGGCAAAACATGAACTGCATGGGCTGTATGGTCAGGAGAAGACTATCGTATGTCCAATGTTCCCGCTTCCAGACGGGAGATGTTTGCTGAAGAGATGCTGGAGCTGTGGCAGATGTGCTCAGGTACCCCTGGCAAGTTTGGTGTCTCTGACTCAGCCACGAGCAGCAGGGTCAGAATGGCTGAATTTGTTGCCCAGTTCTTTGTTGCACATCAGACATAAATCGGTAGAAAA
>JBCJKH010012437.1:0-14800 GCA_039877255.1 Loriculus beryllinus
CTGTGTGAAAATATAAGCTTTTCATTTTACCATCATGTTGGAGAAGGAAAACAAAACAGGCCTGACCTATTATTGTTGTTTCTGTCATCACTCCTTTCAAGATGTCTATCTGAATTCTCAGCATGCTTCTTTTCCTGTTTTAACATCTCCTTCTGCTTTCTGTCCTGTGGATTGTGAATGCCATTTATATGCATAATATAGCACTTTCATAGTTTTTAACTGTGTACTTTTATGAGCTGTCTTTTTAAAAAAACCTGAGAATTATTCGTTGCTATTTGTTCTGTATTTGTGTTATAATATCTATGTTTAATCAAGCCACTTAATCTTGTACTTATCCATTCTTATTCTGCCATGGCACTTTCCATTGATTTATCTAGCTCAGCTGTCTACAAATCTTTTTAACTTTGTGTCTTATGGAAAAGGGAACCTTTCTGAGCTAAATACTGATGACATCTAGAATCAGAGGGAAAACTCTGATGAGTTCCATGGTTTTTGTTTGCTATTTGTAGTTCCAGATTTTTGCTTACTTGAACAAGGTTCTTTCTTATATGCTTATTTGCAATTATCAAATTTGTTTATTTTAGTTCCCTTTCAGTATTCCACATTCACCCATCTTTTGGCCACTTCCATATTCCAAATGATTCTTCAGCTGTCCTGCTTACTGGGTAGAAATGAAAATATTGAGTAGCATGAAAACATGCTATTTGCAAAAAGCCACATACCACCCAAGTTTGAGAAGCTCCTCTTCTCCACATATTATCTCTGTAACTGGCACCAAGGAGAAGTGGAATGTATACTTGAAAAGATCTAAATGTGTTTTTCCTGTCGGCAATCCTGTTGTTGAGGGCTTTTGGTTTTGTCTGTGTCTATATCCAGGCTGTGTGCCTTTGAATATTTTACTCTTCGATGCTGGTAAACTGGTTGCTTATGGTAGTGACAAGTGTGCTGTTCTATTCCATTGCAGTGCAACACTATGTGTTGACACTGACCAAAAAAAGTCACACTTTTGCCCTTTAATTTATTTATTTGCCCTTTCTCATTCTTCTGTTGCACTCTTCCCTGCCTTTTTTTTTTTTTTTTCAGCAATAAACTCAGTTACCCATATATTCAGTATCTTGTAAAAAGAAGTGATTCTTTAGCTTGCAATTATTCCATCGTTTTTTCACACTTGGGTCTAATTTCACGGCATTATTTTCACTTGACTCAAGCTTTTCATTTATTTTCCTTGATGGTATCCATTCATTTTATGTTTAATGTTTCTGCCTTTGAATTATCATCTAGGAAATTCCCACACCCTTTTTATTTACATTTTTTCTTCTTTTTTTTTCATCTTAAAGATGTGACATGACCTTCTTCACCATCTCAACTTCTGTCACCTGGGTACTGATTTTTTTTAATATATTAATTTCTAATAGTTTTTTTCAAGTTTTGTCACTTCATTTTGTCCTTTGGTTTCTTTCACCAGCCGAATATTCAGGTTGGTTAACTTGGTCAAGCTAGTTAACTAAATCAAGCTAGTTAACTAATTTTGATTCAAAAAATATGCTCAACTTTTTTTTTTTTTTTTTTTTTTGTTAGATATAGTCAGGTGAAACATATTCAGTTTTTAATTGGGATAATAATCCAAATATTTCTGTGTATTTTAAAATGAGGGCATCAAGGCTTAGATGAAAAGTAGAATGGAATGCACATATAGACTGTAGTCTATACAAATAGACTGCAAGTAGATTACAGGAAGACCTTAAGTAGAGTGACTGCTTCTCAGTTGTGTACTTATAAGCTCTTATATTTGAGAGCACAGAAAAATAATTTTGTTGTTCAGACAACGGCTAGTTTCCCATTGCAATTAATTGGAGAAGTCTTTGCTTAAATACAATCAGAAATCTCATGAAAGATGAAACCCTAAATTCTAAATCTAGTCATATTTAAAGCCAGTTGATATCAAACAGATTATAATCATTGATACTACTATAATTAGGACACATGGGGACTGTCTTCTCCACTGAGAGGTAAAGTTAGAAGAATCTGGTTCAAATTTGGGATTTTGGCTTCCTCTCATCATAGCTTCAAAACCAAACACTCAGCCAGGACCATTATTCCCTGACAATCAAATTTCTGAAACATGGTTTGAAGAAAATATTTCCCTGAAAGAATTCTTGAATTCTTGACTGGACTGAGCTGGTGCTATTGCTTGAGAGTGGAATGTTTCAGAGGCCATGAATAATGTTCATACCTATAACCAGGAAAGGACAGAACAAATGGACTAAAAAGGCAATTCAGATCTTATCCAAGCTAGTTCAACCCATCTCATATTTGTCTCCTGCCTGAAGTTCATGCTTTTAGATTATCTAAAAATTAAGTTAAAATCTAAAACAGAACAGTGCTATCTGTATTGTTATATTTTTCAGTACATTTCTGCTGGCCACACTCATTGCCTGGCTTTATCAATTTTTTCCAGACAGATTTTATTTAAGATATGAATGAAGGTCAACTTTAGAAAGTTTCCTGAGTTTTTTGTCTGTGGCAAACTATGAATTTCACTAGTGTTCTCGCATGTTGAAGGCAAATTTCCATGGAAAACATAGTTCTATCCATGGGACCAGTCTTTCATAGCAGATGTAGCCTCTAAATTGTAGCTAAGTTACCCACTACAAATATTAAGGAACTGCAGTAACATGAAGGACTGGTGAAGGCAGAGTCTCCTGCATAACTTGGTCATCAGTCCCTTAAATGGTGAAGGAATTCTTCCACGTAACTGGATGAACTGTACTGTATTTAGCAGCATTTGTTATAGGCAGAGGAAATTTACTGTAAAGTCTTTAGAGGGTAAAGAAGCAAATTAAACTCCCAACACCATTCTGTACTTCTGGAAAATTAATCTAAAATGTTTCCAAACTAAGTGGAGGCTTTAGGAGATTCCCCTCTCCCCATTCCTCTCCTAAAAATACTGTGCCAGTAGTCTGAGGTTTCTCACTGGTGAGCTAAAAGGTGAAAGATTTATTTGTCATATTAAATGAGCCCCTTCAAATCAGTAACACTGTAAGATATAAAAACAAATGCATGTTTGTTTTGCTCCCTTTCCCCATGCTGTTTGTTCCCCCTCCTTTTTTGTGCCCAATTTTCATTCTGAGAGGTATATAGTACTCAAAATATTATAATCCCTTCTGGCAACAGAACAGAAACGTGGTTTCTATTACAGTTTGTTACTTTTTCCCTTTTAATTTTTTTCTTAATCAATCCATACGAATCCCAAATGACACAAGCTTTTTTATAGAAACTGTAGGTGAGATATATTGTGGGTATAGTTCTCCAATATTTCTATATGACTTAAATTGTGTATTTAGCTCCCTTGTGCACAATTAAAATTAAAATACAGTATGCATCTAGTTAGTATTTTGAAAATGAATATTTTTTGTTCTTTGATAGCTATTAAACAACTACTCTCTTTAGGTCTGTGCATACAGCATGTTTGGATGTATTCTACATAAAAAATAAGGAAAAAAATAAAAGAAAAGGCTCTCCTTTTCATCAAGAAAACTACTTTTACGCACCTCCCCCCTCCCCCCCAATTAATTAATTAAATATATAAAGCCAGTCTTTTCAGGTAATCTATACAGGCATTTTTAGGTAGTTTCTACTCCCTATAGTCCCGTTCAGCCAGTGAGGTCTCATCTGTAATCAATAGAGGCAGGCAACCTATTGCATCTTACACTATAATTTCACAATCAATTTGCAGTAGCAGCATCTGGCACTGATGCCAAGAGAAGTGTTTCTATCACTCCCCTTTCACCTCCCTGCCATCTTCCCCCTCCCTGAGGAAGCTTTGTACAGCTGCACAGTGAACCAGGTCAGAGAACTGATCATGCTTAAAACCAACATGGCAAAACCCCAACTGTTTAGTTTAAACGAAGGTAAATGCATGTGCTGACACAAGGGAGAAATAGAACTGAAGAATAGTGGGACTGCTTTTTTCTGCAGTCCTGCCAGCTTAATCTGGTTTAAACTGATTGTGAAACTACACTGTTGCATACCTAGCTTTTAAAACAGATAACTGCCTATGAACATGATCATTTTTATCCTTTATCAAAGGTGCTTGAATAACTGCTTTAGCCTTGTTTGAAGGTCAAGGAAATTAGTTTCTTCAAAGTGATTTACACAAAGATAGTAAAGGTTGGCACTCCTTAATTATCTTCATGTGAGACTGAAGAAGATACTAATTTTAATCAGCTCACCTGCATGATCTGTATTACTATATTTACCTTTATTTATGTATTTACTTCAAGAAAAAAAGAATGTGGTTAAGTTGTACATGTTAAACTGCATTTTAATTTTTTTTGACTGCTTTCCACTGTAGATTCACTACAGTAAGATGAACAATCATCCTAAAATACCATTTCCATAGCTCCTTGTAACAGTGGTTTGACCTGTTAACAGCTAGTACTTTTAGTAAGGTGCTAATCAGTGTAAGTCTTGTGTGTCTTCACCCTTTCTAGGAAATAAAAGGAGTAGCTACTCAACAATTCAGAGAGTTAAAGAATCAAAAGTAGTTGGTACTGTTAAAGGTCATAAAACAGTTAAACTAGGTGTAAATGAGAACAACAAACATTGTGAAAGTCCTCAGCATAGCATGCCCATATCAAATTTTACCTAAATAAGATTAAGACAGGATCAATAACTACATAAGTCAACAGAATGGCATTTGCAAAGTGTTTTATGAACGTTTTGGTATGAAAGATAATGTGTGGGTGAAGTATTCTATGTTTCTTAATTCAAGTCCAGAAAGGAAATGAGGGTATTTTTAAATAATTTGATATGAAGTATAGATCATAATGCAGCAAATCTTGATTTTGAATTCTTTATTGAACAAAGAAATTAGGAAAAGTAGTATGAAAACAAGTGCTTAAAAGCAGGTTTTGCTACCATAATTAGTGCAAAGAGAGCCTGAGAGGCTAAGCAAAGTAGCCTACTATTCTACCAGGAAAGACCGTAAGGACTAATAATCCAATCTACCTCATTTATATTTTAGCATTTAGCGCACCTTCAGCAGTCACCAGTGGAGGAACCATTGATTCACTTGTCTTATGCAATGTGATTCCAAAGGTTGTTTCAAATTCTAAAGATGCCTATTCAATATTTGTAGGAACCTAATTATGTCATGCTTAAGTTAAACATTATAGTTAAACACTGAATATTTGTCAGGATTTTTCTGGGTATTAGCACCATAAAAATGTACTCTCAAAGCAAAATTTCTACTATTAAAAAAAATATTCAATGAGAAGTCTTAAAAATTCAACTTCTTATCTCGATATCAGAGCATAAGATTCTATTTATTCCCAGATTATATTGCCCTGTGTTGGAGTACACCCCTACTTTTTACCTCATGTTCTTTGACTTTCACTATTTATAAGTACTATCTGCCAGGTGACTGATATAGAATAGGGCCAGAATATTGTAAAGGTTTGATTATGATTGAAGAGAAAACAGAAAAACCAATAGCAAGCACTACTTTTATAGTAAGTATATGTAAAACATATATGAAAACGTACTTTTCACCACCTCTGATTTCTTATTTACATGGCTAAGAACTGAATTAATAATAAAAATCTGTTACACAGACATTTTCCTTTATCTCCTCTTTCCCCCCAGTACAGAAGTCATACCTTGAAACAAATGGCCAAACCTCTCTAAAGATGTTAGGCAACCAAACATTGTCACATCATATGGATTGCTGTAGGCTTAGAACAGTAGCAAATGTCACCCAGTTTGGGATAAATTCTCAAAAGTGCACAACCATAGTACAATAGAACATGCTGATAAGTATTATTAATACAGTAAGATTCATGCCAGCCATTGCCTCTCTGCAGTTCTGCATTGTCAAATACAAACTGTTTCATATTACAATCATTAGAGAAAGAAAGGTTTCAGTAGGAAAATATTTACAAGCAGTTAAGTGTCTAATAAAGAAGCTCCTTCAGAGCTTCAGTTTGCTTGAAAGTGTTTTCCAGGGATTATGACAGCAGGAGTTCATTGCCATTGCTCAGTTTTTGGAAGTGTGAGTAGCTGTGGAATAACAAATACATTTTTTCCACTTTCTTTCCCGTAGTAAGCTCATGTATCTTCATATGTGTTCCTGGTGGGCAAAGTCCATGACAAAGCAAAGATCTGTGCTGCTCTTCGATTTTCACTTTCAGTACAACCTCGTGCTGTAATCTGTAGCCTACATGAGATACTGCAGAAGAGCATTCTGTCTTCTATGCCAAAAATGAAGTCAGGAAAACTACACATGCTGATGAATCCTAAACAGCAAGTGGCGTTTTTTCTTTAGCATTTTTTTTTATTAACTAGTGCTGTGTCCCAGAAGAGAGGGCTCAGACTTGAAGCTGTAAATTTTTTCACTGTTGTCTTGAAAGTCATCTAGGCCAAATGACAGTTATCTGACTTCAACACACTTGGTATTACTTACTCTGCAAAGCGCCCAAAAGAAATAGTCTGTGAGAAATAGTCCCTGAGGTGCCTAGGGCTAGTATTACACTAATAAATAAAATAGGCTAAAGCCCATTCTCTGTGTCTGAGGGCAAAGGATACAGTTCATGTACAGGTATTACTGTTCCACTTTCTTATTTATTTCCCCATCTAGTGTAGTGTGGTCTTCCCCGAAATTGGTGCCCAGAAGGTCCTGGGGGGCTCACCAGGGCTGCTGTACCTATGGGTGCCCTGAGGGCCCTGACAGCACTAAAGGAGGAAGACGTGGGGTCTCTCATCTGTCTTCCAGCCTGCATTGCCTATGAATATATATTATAAGGTTTTGATCAGTCTTTTCTTAGAAATTCTCTACAGCTTTTTAAACAGAAATTGATCTTGCAGAAAAAATTGTTGACTATTTATTCTGAAAAATGGGGAAAAATGTGCAATATCTGAAGTTTCTATGTCAACATTTAAAGTTTTTAATGCTCTATTTCAGAAAGATTCACTGTTTTAAAGCTGAATTTCATTTTTCTTTTTAATTTAAAACTCTATTTGAACTTAAGAACTTACTGTAAGGGTGGTGAGGCACTGGAATGGGTTGCCCAAGGAAGTTGTGAATGCTCCATTCCTGGTGGTGTTCAAGGCCAGGTTCGACAGTGCCTTGAGTGACATGGTTTAGTGTGAGGTGTCCCTGCCCATGGCAGGGCAGTTGGAACTAGATGATCTTAAGGTTCTTTCCAACCCTAACTATTCTATGATTCTAATTTAAGTTTCAGAATTTAAAAATTCTTAAAAACCAGTGTGTTAACAGCAGTATTCTGTTAATTTGTAGGAAATAGTCTTTGATTTTCAAAATTTAATTGTTATTTTAATTCACAGAAAAAGCAAGCCAAAAAAAAAGAAACTTTTCTCATGTTTGTCCAGTAGACACTTTTTGCAGTTTCCTCCTTTTTTTAGTTCTTCTTTTAGTGTTCTTTACCCACAATTAAAAAATATGCTATTGCCGTTCAGGTTAGAAAATGTTAATTTCCTATGGCTATTTATCAAAGAAAATTATTATTAAAAGAAATCACAACAACAAAACAGCAAAATTCTGTGGTGTTTTCAAAACCTATTTAATAAGTTTTTAACAAAGACAGGATTCACATATTCAAACTAAATTTGATTGACATACTCAGTTATGAAATTCATAATCAGTGATAACTTTAAATTCAGTAAGTGCAGCTTCCATCATTCCACTATGATGCAGATTTATTTATACGTTAAGTGTAATGGTAACATTAGCAAATAATCATGTGGTAACGTATATTGTCACTCTAATTATATTAAAAGTGGGATATGATTCCTAATATATAAGGACATTCACACTTCTGCATGTTTATTAGATTGGTCTTTAGATGTATGCCTAATTAATTACTATTTTGGACAGAATAGTTGATGAGTACTTGGACTGTTGAAGGAAAGAACTTTAGCAGAGGTAGGTTTCTACTCAGGTTATACTCATGCAAAAGTAAAATTTAATTTTAGAGCAGAATGAGAAGTATACTTCATGTTTTTAATGCTATTCATGTCCTTTCACATTGAATTACACAATGAAATCAAAGACAAACAAAAATACTAAGGAAAAAGTAAGCTATCAAATTACTTAGTCAATAAATTGAAATAAACTGATAATTCTGAAATGTTTAATCTTTACAATTTATCTAAAATTACACCTAATATATTAAGAATTTCAGACTGGAGCTGCTTTGAATTGAAGATTAAACCTTCTAATTTCTTTACTCCAGTTGCTACTGTTTACCATCTTCATTCCAAGATTTTTCAAAATTAAATATTTTTTGAATGAAAAAAAATTCAGTCTTTTCTCTGTACAAGAATGAGCAGAAATAATATTCCCAGATATTTTGCCTTCTGTGCTAATGTGCACAGAGCTGATGCATATTCTTCTTAGACATTTCTTAATACCAGTAATTTTGTTTTTAAAAAACAAAAAAAGTCTTGTTTTAGTGAAAGCATATAAATGTTTATCTTTTTTTTTTTTCTTTGGTTTTGAGTAAACACAGTCTTTGTTGAAAAATCATTTGCTAACTTTTATTACTGACAATAAATAACTCTATTTTGGTATTCAAATTACTAAATGTTTTCATAATGCCTTTTAGCATCCAGACAGTATGTATCACATAATTTAATTAAAAAAGAAAAGAAAAAAAAAACAAACCCAAACCGCAAAAAACCCCCATCAAGTTTCTAATCACATACATAGTGATAAACTCCATGAACCCCAAAATAGTATTGTTCAAAGATCACAGTCTGTGTGTATATATATATATATATATAACCACAAAATTAATGTAAGAAGACAAAATGGACATATAAAGCTAAATAATATAAGATTTCTGGCCTAAATTATGTATTTAAAATTGATAAAGTAATCATGCATGCCTAAAGATACACAAACCTGTTATTTCTTCCTGCAGAGGAACTGCAGACATACATTAACATGTTAAAGCACTGTTTGTCGTCTCAGAGAAAAAAAAAATAAAAATTCACCCAGTGATAAAAAATAAAAAGAATTAAAGAAAGATGAAGAAATCCAGAGGTGTTATCTAAGATGATGAAATATAAAATGAAAATGCTTCTGAATACTAAAACAATAATGTATACTAGTAATAAGTTTTCCTCAAGTTTTGTACGCAAATTTTATCTTTCCTGTGTCACTTAAAATCAAGATAGCTTCTTTCTACTTTTTATATCCATTCATAGGACACGGGTCATTTGCCAGTAGCATGAACATTGGTTTAACGAATCACAAGTAGCCTCAGTAATATGTAACTTTTAGAATTATTTCTGAACTAAAGAACAGAATGTCACACACACCAATTTTGTGTTTTAAAACTCTGTCTTAAGCCTGGAAAAGAGGTAAGTAGACTGTTCAATGATACACTGATTAGGATGATATCACGCATGCCAGCCATGGAAAAAGCACATGTAACTGTGCTGACTTCATTTTTTCTTGGCACAGGACAATAACTGTCAACCTGCAGAACATCTGATAACAGTGCTATAGGGGAAACAATAGCTGAGCATGCTGGAACTGAATATAAAATAGCAGCCTTTGAAGAGAAAATGTAGATTTAGGCAATGAGAAAAGAAGTTTGTGTCTGAAATGACAGAAATATATAGGTTGCTGAGAGTGGCTTTAATAAGCTTTCCATTTGAGAATTGTAAATACGCTTGTTTAGCTTAGCAAAAGTGAGATGAGAATTTTACAGTACGTACTAACAGTTTAATTTTTGCAGTTTAGGGAAGAAATTGTCTTGTTAGTAATGAAATACTATAGGAAAAAAAACTTGACTTATCTACAGGGAAAACTTGTGGTTGTTTAAGGTTGTTTTAGAAAACACATTACTCCAGAGCTATGCATCATTAGTGTTTGGATAACTTAATGTTTATCCACACAGCAAAGACCTTTGCAAACAGAATATGTTGAAAACACTGAGCCTTACCTGATTGGAAAAAAGACCTTGTGTGTTTCCTGATGTTCAGCCATGAATTTTACTTTCTGGTTCTTTCTGAGTCTTTGGAAGGACCAAAAGAGAGATTAATTGAACTAATTTCCAGAAACTCTATGTGTTTCTTAGGCAAACTCTGCAGAGGATCTCTATATTAAAATGCAAGTGGTGCAGTCATTGATGAACGCAAAGGCAGTGGCAGACGGATGCTGGTAAGTTTGCATGGATCGGAGCATTCAAAGCAAGCACACATCCCTGAGACTGCAGAGCACTCATTATTGCAGCACTGCACATATCTCCCCAGCCAGAACTTCTTTTTGTTAGGTTTCTATAGAGTGCCAGAACTGAGCTCTACTTTCCTTCAGCAGTGAGAGAACAAACCTGTTGGGACCCAGACTCGGTCTGTGTGGCTTTGGCTATGGCTTTCAGTGCTCAATGTTCAGGAAATCACTATGAAATCTGTCATTTCAGTATTCATCCTCAAAAATATTTAGACTAAAATTTAAGCTTCCCATGTTGCAGATGCAGCTGTCTTTACAGGTATTAAAACCTGTCTGTTTTAGCCACACACCACAGTGTGCTAACAATCTGACTTATTGATCATCAGCCTGGAAAATAAAAGATATTATTACTGATGAGCCTGTTTATCTATTCACGCTTCATGCCTTCAGCCTTTACGGAGAAGTCTAAGACCAGATGGCATCAATCTGATGCCATGCCAGCTTGCTGACCCCACCATTGTTGAATCACAAGGCAAAATTGTGAACCTTTTATTTAAAATCAAATAAATGAGAAAGATCACCACTGATTAATGAGGACCTCTGCTCTCACCAGCTATTTGCAGTTTACAGTGTAGAGAGAACAGGCTTGCACACCCGCAGCAGGTAGCACTGTCACATTGTCTGCTGGAGGAAATATTTAATGTTTTCCCCACTAGACCCAAGAATATCTGTTGTGTTTAAGTTAGGTGGCCACTGCAGATCATGCAGAGTGAACTGACTTAACTGGCTTTAGGGAAGCTGCAGATGTTCAGGTCCCAGCCTCTCCCAGCACAACAATCACTCTGAGGATGCAGAGCATAAAAGGCCCTCAGTGTACACAGAAAATGCCGGAGGTAACTGTGACTATTGCTAATGAGTGGTAGAAGGATAATTTCTGCTTCTTTATATGTGTGTGTGAGTGTGTGTGTGTGTTTTTCTTCCTCCTTAAAACAAATCACAGCAATAACTTTGAACCCAATAACCTTTATAGAAACTCCATGGTGACTAATTATAAGAGAACTAGAAGTACCTACTATTAGCAGAAATAGGATTGTTATTCAATAACCTTGGGAGGTCGCACATCCAATGATGCTCTGAATCTGTAGTTATTGGGGGGGGGGTGGGGGGGGCGGGGCAGTACTAGCAAAGGTTGCTTCAGATTGCTGCTGGCATCTTGCTGCTGAGCTCTGTATATTCAATGCCACAATGCCAGCAGCTTGAAATTCCCTGTCTGGATTTTATGCTGCTAATAATCTTCAGTTTAGTACTGTTTGCAAAAAAAAAAGAATGAGAATGAGGTATTTTCAAAGTAGGGGCATTCTCTACAGTTCTCTGTCTCGGGGCAGTTCTGACAGCATATTCTCAGGCATTGCTCATCTGCAGCAATGAATCATGTACTGAAAAAACTATTTGCTTAAGCTGCTGGGATGTGTACTGATGTTGATTAACACAATGCAGACATTTGAAATTGCCTTTATATTGTATACATGGCTTTGTTTGAGCAAAAGGTGAAGAGGACCTGATAGGCCTTCTGGAGGTTTCTAGACACCCAGATCTTCACCTGCAACTCCATGAAAGCAGGAGCATCAGTGAATTTCAGCATTACTGAAGCAGGAGGATATGCTTAATTTTCACACTGTGTGGATGTTGATGAGGGAAGAACATACCGGCAAACAAGAAAACAGACTATTCTTTACAGAGAGCAGTCATCAGGGCACTGGCTTAATTCCATTCCAGAAGGTAACAAACAAAGCCACAGCGTTAATTTTCAGACCCAACATCTGTTTTTTTGCAGTAAGAGACTTACATCTCCCAGATGATTCCTAGACAAATGACTTTGAAAGACTGTTTCCTCTGGAAAGAGAAGCCAGCCCTGTCCTTCCCTCTACAGAGGTTCTGCTCCAATGAGTTGTTTCTTCAGAAGTTTCTTTAAAATTTGGTTTCTGGAAGAAAACCAGATAGATTTAGCAATTGTTATTAGTAGCAAGTGCACCAATTACAACATATGTCAACCTCATTAGAAATCTGTACTTAAGTTAGAAAACCAAGAAGAGAGACAAAACCAAGTTAGAGACACATATTCTCAGAAAGCAGAGACCCTTATTCACATAATAGCAACACATTTACCATGGTTTAAGCATAGCACTGTTCTGAGCAGACTGATAGTTGTGAAAATGTAAAACCTGCCTCGACCCATCCGTCCAGAAAGGCATCAGTATGATTTCAGGGTGTTTTCCTAAGTCCAGTACATACTCTCTGGCAGTTTTTCAAAATCTGACCATAAGTTGCTGTGTAGACATGCAGCCCTGTTTCATTGATTCTCAGCTTGCAGGCAGAGGTTAGGACCTTCTTCAGTGTTTGAGTCACAAGCCTCTTTGCCTATCTAGTCTGTCTTTATATAGAATCAGCAATTCAGAACAACTCTTCAGAGATCTTCATACCCATACTTCACACTTTCTTCTTTTTGTTTTTAAAATGAATATTTCTACCATCATCACACGTATAGAAAAGAAAGATGGAATTTTTTTATAAAATTTTAAGACTGTTTTAAAATTTACAAGCCTTTTAATTTTCCTGCTATAAAATTGTTTTTCATTAATCCTTCTTAATAGACAAAAACCTTCTTATCTGTAACAGGTGTTGAAAAAATTGTCCATCTTCATTCAAATTTATTAACACAGACAGCTAAAATCATACCATGATTTCAGAAATACAGATACTGCAATGCCTCCACTATGGCTCATTGCTGGATATTGTTTATAACCTGACAGAACAAATAAATATACAGAAATACTAAAAATTCACTTACTTACCTGAGGAACCAAAACATCCTGCTTCTGACTGTCTGTGTCACTTTCAAGCATTACTCTCAGCCCACCATCCAGTATCCACAGTTTGGAGACAAACCCACATTTTGGCATGGAGCATGCTCAAGATTCAAAGGATGCTGATACTTGATTCTCTACTTCTAATACAGACCAAAACAGCCCATCCTGCACAGCAAGCAGGTAGAAAACTGGGGTACACAGCTGTGATGTACAAAATGGTGCTTTTATTTCCTGTACTCACTATGGTTACTGGCACAGATGCAATCTATTCACACTATATTGCAGAATGGAAAAGCTGATTCCTTTTGCACAGCTGAAATAATGTCCAGACTCTCAAATGTCTGGCTCTCTTACACCTGACTTAAAAGCTGAATCTGAATTAATAAATGTTTGTTTTTATTAACAAGTACAATACAGACTTGAATCCAGTGAGATTAATCTGACTTTGCAAACTGCACTTGCTTCAGAAATTCAAAACTATTAGCTTAGTTCTGAGCAAATTAGCACGCTTTGAAACGAATGTGTTACTAGCCTGTTTCTTTCCAGTTGTGCAGTGGTATTTGGTAATCTTCTGATTTTATGCATGCGTTGTTCTGTAAAATGTTCCAGTCAAGAATTAATCAGTATATTTTAAGTTTAATATGAAAGCTTTGAAGAATCTATTTAAAATAGTTTGCTTTTACTTTATTTCTTATTTCATTTGGATCTTTAGCAGACTTTTGCAGCTGACTATAAGAGCATAATTACAAGATATCTTTGCAATTCTAATTAAACTGGTAATTTGTACCAGTGGCTTTTCATACATTACATTTAGAATCAGTGAATAACAACATAGTAAACAACAGCAATAAAACCAGCATCATTTTTCCCTTGCAAACCTCTGAAACAAATTCTGCTTTAAATTTTGCAAGCTCATTTGATGCCAGTGTTAAAGCATAGTTCAAAAGTCTCCAGCAATCTGTGGGAGGAGAACTGTGTTTGTAACTAGATATTGCTGCAGATAGCAAGTGCATATCATATACTGCCACACAAACAAACTCTAAATAGGGTATGCTGAGTAAAGAACAATACTGAATTTGATACTTTAGCCATGAAGCTAAATGCCACCCTCATGACTGAGTTTAAAAAGCATGAAAATAACAATGTGCAGTGATACTGTGAAAAAGCAGATAAAGTGCAGCAGAGCTAAAATTCAACAAAACCCCTCTTTACCAAACAAGAAAAAGTACATTTGCTAATCTCTCTCTCCCTGTTGAAGTGAAGATTTGTGTAAAGAAATATGGGTGTGCTGAATAAACAAAAAATGCCAATATCTAATCCATCCTTAAATTAACTATAGGGCAGAAGGGAGTTAGTCCTACAGAATAATTTCATTGTGTGGTTTGTTTTGAGACGAGGCACAAAAGCACAAAATGGATTATAAACCTTTGTAAACAAGTGGAACCAGCTCTAAGTAACATTAAGTTCGATGGCCTTGTAACGGAAAATAACTGAGGTGCGTGAAGATAAACACTTGTAGTTGATAGTTTTAGGTCCTTATGACCTTAGTACAAAAGATGTAAGAAAAACAGGACCTGGGGATGGGGAGTATCTGAGACTAGCGGATGTGCAGGTTGAAGCAGATTGAAGGTGATCCTGCACCTCTACTCTGCTCTCGGGAGACCTCACCTGGAGTATTGTGTGCAGTTCTGGTGTCCTCAATATAAAAAGGACATGGAACTGTTGGAACAAGTCC
>JBCJKH010012437.1:24922-34998 GCA_039877255.1 Loriculus beryllinus
GGGATGAAGAAATCTCTTATATATGATTCTGAATCTACTCGGTCTGTGTGAGTTTAGAAGTTTGACTCAAATATTATTAAACTAAAATTCTACTTTGAGTTTAAGAACATAAAATCTTATGCGATAAATATGGAATTTATTAGAAAACCTTTGCTAAAGCACAAATTAAAAAAAAAATGAAAAAGTTGAACACGTGAAAACTCAGTCTACAGAGAAGTAAAAAAAACAGATCAAGTGGTAGGGTTAGATGATTGTGTAATGAAGATAAATGGAGTTTCAGTCTCAGACAAGAGCCGAAGGCGTCAACACCCTTACCACTGTTGTCATCAAAAAGACAGACATGGAATATAAGACTTGCAAGAACCTCCAAGGTCAGTTAATCCAATTCCCATAAAAGCAGGCAATTATTTCATAGTGCCTTATGCATGTAATTCATAATGTCACATTACACTGCCTACAGATGGCCTGGGAGAAGGGTTTGTTCTCACTATTCTTTCATATTGAAAGATATCTCAGACCTTTATTCCTTTTGTGACTAGAAGCAACTTTTTAATTACTATCCTAAATTTTTTTATTTCAGTGCCTCCCAAAATTTCCAGGTCCTCAGAGTCACCCTATCTTCCTCTCAGTTCAGTAAACAGTACACAAGAGTCTGTGAAAAGGAATACCAATGTAAAATTGTATGCCACGTGTAGAGGCAATAAGATTAGATTCTGCAATGGTCCCTTCTGGCCTGTTTTCACTTTTCCATTGATCAGCTCAATAGCAGCGATAGTACAGAAAGTAGACTTGAAATAGCACAAAGAGCTGTGATAGCAATTTCCCAATTAACTTGCTTAATAGCTTTTCCCCATCTCACTAAGGATTTTATAAACTGTTATTTGCTGCTTACTAGGGTTTGGGGTTTTTTTGGGGGGGTTTACTTTGAATTTTTTTTATTTGGATTTTTTTTTTTTTTAAACACTTTTTCCTGTTAGTCACCTTTCATTTAGTCCATCAGAAAAGGCCATTTTCCAGCTAAAGGCACATCTTATGTTCCTAGGGAAGAATGAGTTTTCTGACAGGCAATATAAAGAATCTTATGTTCTGCTGCTTCTTGAATCTATATATTTTATGAGTTAAATAAGCTAGAGTGAGTCTGTTAGTAATACACATAAACAATTACATTCACATAAAGACATTTTTAATACATAAGGAAATATGGATATATTAAGATCATCACCAACAGACCTACAGAATGGAATGGAATGGAATGGAATGGAATGGAATATTTCAGTTGGAAGCAACTTACACTGGTCATGTAGTCCAACTTCCTAACCAATTCAGGGCTCACTAAATGTTAAAGAATGTCGTTAAGGACATTGTCTGAATCTCTTTTAAACACTGACAGGCTTGGGACATTGACCACCTCTCTAGGAAGCATGTTCCAGTGTTTGACCACCCCTACAGTAAAGAAATTTTTCTTAATGTCCAGCCTAAATGTCCCAGCAGCTTTGAACCATTCTCATGTGTTCTATCACTGGATTCCAGGGTGAAGAGCTCAGCACCTCCCTCTCCACCTTCCCTTCTCAAGAAGCTGTAAAATGTCATGATGTTTTAAGCATAATTAAGAGTATAATAATTTTTAAGTGTAGGATTTAGATACATAAAATCTACTTATCTTTCTGTAGATGCAACTTTATACTAATTCATCCAAAGACTGAAAGAGAGCTATTGATGAAAGACTAACATGTTCTGACTAGCAGTAGCCTTGTTTACAGTAAGATTCAAAAGTCTTGCTATGCTATCTTTACCTCAGAAGAATAAATAAATTTTGTCCAACAGCAAAACTCATTGAGGAGATATTTTACATTTTTACATTTTACAGTACGTGTTTTGTGGTATGATTACTAACACATAATTGCAGCTTTTACCCTGAACATTTCTGTATCAAGATCAACTCTGTCTAGCCATTACAGGGTTTTGTTCCCATGACCGCACACTGTACTTTATATATACTGATATTTATTGAAAATAAGATCATGCTGTTGCAGATACTGGAAATATTTGATATAAAAATGTCAAAGACAAATGTATCATATCATGTCTCTTGTGGTGATAGAGAGAAGTTGCAATTCCTTTGCCATACCTTTCTCTCCTCTTTGATTTCTTCTTGCAGGTTCTCATAAACCACTAATCAATTTCCCAGTCCTTACATGTTCTATCCAAGACAAATAGAAAGGGAGGAAAATAGCATTTCTTATACCAAATGGCCACTGAAACAGTTTTCAGTGAACCATCAAAACAGTTTATGTCCACTATTTCAAGAAACTGTGATTTATGCAATGTTTCAATACCTGTCTCCAGAGGTGTTTGTTCTTTACATTCAGAATCCTTTAAGAATATAGGTAAGTCACTGAATTCATTGCCAGACTTCAACTGTAAGAAAAATTACACTTTTTTAATTGTATCTTTAATTTACATATTCTAAATATTTAAAATCTCTTAATTCATATGCGGAAGAAAGAATACAGACAAAGAAAACCACATAATATCTATATTTTTCTATTTGTTTTGCTAACAAGACATAATAAAAATCAAAGTTCCCAGCTTTAAGGAGCAAAATAATCACTTTGAAGTGCTGCACCAAGCTTTGAGGTTTTCTTGAATGCATATCAGTAAATCCTACCAGCTGTTTCTAAAAGAATCTCAGTGATCTAGAAATCATTCAGAAGAATTTGCCATTCTGTGAATGCTTTCTCACTCTTTGGTGTGTAGTAGTTGAACTAATGGAAAGCTTTATTCAGTCTTACTGAAACTTAACTCAGCTTGAAATTAGTTTTTGATCATAATTCCTGCTTAGAGAAATCAATATGGAGCTAGTGAGCATTGTGTCCATTCCACAGGGTTTTTAAATGCTGTATTCCTACCGTATAATAGCCTATTTCATATCAATATAATCTGCGCTGCAAAGAGCCAATTAATTCCGGTTTGGATAATGAAGGTATATTCTGAACAGTTCAGAGCTGTCAGCCAGACAGAGTATGTTTGAATGCAGTTATGTTGCCAAGACTTCCTGAATGCTCCAGGGTCTAGGAAACAGATGAAAGTTACAGAGCAAACAAATAATAAAATCACAGCTAAAAGTGGGGGCTAAAGTGATAAATCATCTATATGCACTTTATCTCTGGAGATTAGTGCTCCGATTCTGCATTAGGACCCATAGTGAAAATCATTTTAATGGCTTCAATCTGATCCCCTGGATGCAGTTTATCTACATTACAGATTTCACTATGCCATTAAGAATGACATCCATTTTTCTGCTAAAGAAAGGTGTGGAACAGGAATAACAGGGGACACTTCACAGACCAGGATTGATGTACATTGGCAGAACAATGTGTGAAATCTGTAGGCCTGTAAAAGTAAGGGATTAAGTATGGATTAAGATGCACTGAAAGGGTCTATGGAGAACTCTGTATGACTTCTGTCTGCACAATAGTGCTAATATTCAAACCTTAGCTTCATGAACACCATTTTCATCAGTATAGTTATTAACTATAATAAATTAATGTATACCTGAAGATCAGAGCCTATGGTAACATCTCCCACAAGGCTGGGTGCTTCAAACCATAAAAAGACTGCACTTTTCACTTATCCTGATCTAGAATGGTAATAAAAATGAGAGTAGGCTACATTTTAGAGATATTGCAATAATAATAGTTAACTAATACGGTTCAAGGGTTTACTTAGTATTTGTTGTAGAAGCTGAACCAAGCTGCAGCTTATGAACATGAGGACCGGCTTAATTTATCACAGGTAGTAATTCAAACCATTTTTAAAGGTATATTCTTCATCAGTGTTTTATACATCACAATGTGGGTTTGGAATATATTTCTCCTTTGTTCTGTTCTGGCATTTAGTTCAAGTTTAATCTTCTTGTACCAGCTCTTTCACTCCCATGGGCTATTTCTCTTGTTCTTCAGATATTAATCGATGTAGCTGTTCTTTACAATTACATTAACTTTCAGTGCATCTGGGATCTTCTAAATGATGGAGTTGATCCATTTGTGAATGTAACTATAGGAATTCCCAGAGGCTGAATTTTTTAAAGCAGCTGCCTCCAAGCTGGTCTCTCAGATGTCAATGGTACCATGTTGCCTAAGAGACTCACTGACATTGCATGCCGCTAGAAGCAATAAAAAAAGTTAAAACCTGACACTGGCAACAAGAGCAAGCTTGTGCTATGGCCTGTGCTGTGACAGCTACTGTGGTGTAACAGCTGTCACTTCTGTCCCTTCCATGCCTAAAGGATTTCTTGGGTGGCCCAGAGAAGCTCTGCTGTCCAAAACTGCAGCAGTAAAGGACTGAATGTCCCTCTCCAAAGTGCGGCACTGTGATTTACCTCATCTAGAAAATTATTCTTGGTGGAGCACAAAGGGAAGCAGGTAGAGCTGTAGCAAATTCCAACTACTGTAATGTCCCATCTAGAGTTTCTGTGCCAGTTAGCTCACAGAAGAGTCATCACTAGATAACAACAGCCTGCAAATACTTTCAGACACCTTAATTGTTCACATTTCTTGAGAGGAATAACATAACCTATATGATGTATTCTGTAGAAGAGCACTATTTTTTTTTATTTTTATTTTTATTTTCTTTATACCAAAAGGCTTCAGAAATCTTGAGAGATCTCCATATGGAGGGAAATACAGTTTTGGTATATGTACTATTTGGCCATAAACTCAGGGTGAGATATTGACCCTATGGAAAGTAATGAAGTTCTAACACCAACAGGGTCAAGAGTTGGTGCTCTGAAAGCTACAGCTCTTGTTACCATAACCACTAGGTGGAAGACTGGCTAAAGATTAATTTTGGTGGAAGCTTTCTCAAATGCACCTCACCCACCACTTTGAAGCATCACTGTTCTTTTCCAAGTACCATCAACAAGTTTCAACTCGGAAAAGATTCAAAGAATAAATCTTCTTTCCTTTTGATAGGCACATGGGATATAAGGAGAGAGTGACAGCATTGTAATGGATTTGGAATAGATGATCACAGGAATAGATGGGAGGAAGAACTGAACAGGAGAAAGGAAGATTGCTGATTTCCAAGTCTATCTTGTGCTGATATTCAATTAATTTGACCATTAGCAACAAAAGTTGAACTTTTCGATGTCCTTTGACTTTGTACACCCAATGTGCTTTTCCTTTTAGAAAAGAAAATGAAAGCAATTTATTTAAGGGGAGAAAAAGATTGAGCAAGTCTGAGAAGGGATCAGTTTCTTTTCTGTTCTCTTAGAACCAAAATATTCTCCATAAACCCTTCTGTACTCTAAACCAAACATTGATAAAGAGAAAAAGCTGTAAAAATGAAACATTTTCCTTGGCAACAAGGTTTTGCACTGAGCATGCTTCTGCTGAAATACCAGCTGTGAAATGTTTTGCATGAAGTCAAGAGAAAGCCTTAATCTTCCAGTCATTGGCATTTTGCTTATGCATTCAGCATATGTTATTATCATTCCTATTGTTATTATAGAACATGGTTTAAAAACTAGCTTTGTCTTTGTTCAGTGACAATGGTTATGAACAAATTAGAGTTTGAAAATGCATTTTCCTCTCTTATTTGAAATTCAAAGACACAATATTTCATACAAGAAGAAATTTCAAATGGTACTTGGAAAAAATATAGAAAAAATGTGTACAGTATTAAAAATACCATAGTATTATTTATTTATTTTTTAATATATGCTCAGGTTATTTTCAGTAGATTGCTGCAAAATGTTCATAATGCAACCTTAGCATAATATGAATTTTTCTATAAGCATAAAATGCAGCAGAAGGTACCAAAGGCTAAAAATGTAGGTCTTTTTTTTGCTAATAATCCCGGGCTGATGTGTGCCCTCTCATGAAAACCACAGGAAGCTTAAGGATTTGACATTAAACCAAGGGAAACTTTGTGGGTTTGACTGGCCTTGGCTTCATTCCATCTTGAAATTTAAAGTAAGACTTGTGGCAATTTTACTCATCAAATTAATCCTTACCCTAGCACAGATCTGTAGAGGTCAGAGTTCTTTTATCTGGGATAAATTAGATCACTAGGACCTCATATTATTCCACAGGGAATTTTGTACTTTGAGTATCAAGTTGTTTCCATCATTCTCCCATTAAGAAGTAAGAATTAAAAGGTTTTTTCCCCATAATAAGTGGGTAACTTTGGTCTGAAGCATCAGAATTAGAAACTGTCAGGGAATTTTAGCTCCTGCATAACGAAATAAAAATATATCAGAATGGCTTCTCTGTGGGAAGGCTTTTGTCTAATGTTGGCAGTAGGATGCAGGTTTGCTGTGCTGTGCATGGATGCAAGTTGAAACAGTATGCTGCTGCTATCTGCCTTCTCATCAACTGTGAGAAAGGATTTCTCTCAATGTAACTGGAATAAGATCAGTTTTAGGTGATTACAGATAGCTCATAAGAAAATCTATTACTGTAAGATTTCAAGCAACCTTTGCATTCTTACAGAATGTTCTTTGTTACAAATGCACTCCAGCCAGATACGGACATGCTTCAGTGCTTATGCACATTCCTGCTCCTAACTTACTATAGTTTGCCCTTGAGATACTATCTAAGCAGGATAACTGTAATTATTGGAGATGATAAGCAGTACGGTTGTATTTCTCAGTTCCACATCCAGAGAGAATTTTTTAAAAGGCTGTTAAATTTTGTGACATAAAATTTCAAAGAGTAGAATCCAGAAAAATAAGTGAAAGTTAAATTAACGATATTTTTTTCTTTATTGCATGTAAGTTTTCTGAAAAGAAATCAAAAACACCAAAACCCCCCACCATACCTCAGATGGCACAACACTGAGTTAATAAGAGAAAATAAAACTATATAGTTTAGAATTTAGAGGGGTTTTTTTGTTTTGTTTTGATTTGGTTTATTTGTTTATATATTCTGACCAACAGTGTGGCCAGTTACCTAAAACAATGGAAATATCTGTAACCACAGCCATCTCTGCTACTAAGTTTGCATGTTTTCACTGCTGCAATGTTTCACCAAAAATAACTTCAAGATAGGAAAATTTGAGGATTTATCGAAGTTTTTACACCCTTTCTGACACTGATTCTGTGGAGAAAGAAATTCTGCTTAAGTTTACATTTGCTTCAGCATTCAGATTAGATATGAGGAAAATATCTTCCCTATGAGGGTGGTGAAACACTGGAACAGGTTGCCAACAGAAGCTGTGGATGCTCCAACCCTGAAAGTGTTCAAGACCAGGCTTGATGGGGCTTTGAGCAACCTGGTCTAGTGGAAGGCATTCCTGCCCATGGCAAGGGGGGGTGGAAGCAGATAATCCCAAGCCATTCTGTGATTCTATGATTCCATGATTCTACAAGAGTGCTGTAGCTACATGAAGTCTTGAGTCCACACTCAGGCTTCAAAGTGCATTGTAACATGCTTGGCATCTCCCTGTAAAGAGGTGTTTGTGCTTGTGCAGACATAACAATTAAGTAACAGTACTCAAGGTGACATCCACTATTGTAGGTTTGCATCCCAGTCCTGTTCTTCATCGTTCAGTGTTTGAAGGAGGGGTTGTTATTCTAGTGCTAATTAACTACTTCTCCTTCCCTCCCTATTGCAATAGCAAATTTGTTACACACTTTCTAAATAGTCTTTTCATAAACAAAAGGAACAAAATATGTATGAATATCTGCAAAACATTTAAAATACAAATTGGGGGTGGGGGTGGGGGAGGGGAGACATCAAAATTGTTGCAGAAAATGAGTTCATTCAGTGTGAAATTGCCCTGTCAGTATTTTCACTCATTGCTTGTAATAGACTGATTCTGAAGTGGAAGGGACAGGCAGATTAAAGAGGAGAGGGGAGTGCTGTTCACAACTCATTTAACTCGATGCCTTTAAGAGGAACAGCAGCAGCGACTAGCGCCTGACCGACTTTCTTGTGATTAAGGAAGGCTCTTACTTAGGATGCAACTCTTGGCTATGGGCTTTCATATGAGCTAAAGAAGTTCTACGCTGGATATAAGTCTTGATTACTTTTCATGTCCACCTGACACAACGTAAAATCTGGCACCTTAACGCAGAGTAAACTGTATGATGCACAGACAAATTTAATAGACTTGGAAAACCATAACTGAGATCAGGAGTTGTGCAATATGGCTGTGTAGTTAAAGCCAGCATCTCTCAAAAAAAAAAAAAAAAAAAATAGAGGAAAGGTTTAGTTCCAGATATGCAAATGTGGGTGCTTATCTCAAGATATTTATTTCCTTAGGTGCTCTGTAATTAATGAAGCTGAATAGATCAGATGTAGACAGATTAATTTGGTGGCTAACATAGCACAGCCAGGCTTCGCAGAGTGCTATTCAAGGTAGAGTTTGCTCCAGTCTCCTGTAGGTAAAATTCCTTAATTTTATGTGCTTCCTTTCATTGTCCTTCTGGTTGTGTTATCTCTCATTCAAAGAGGATTTGCTAGGCTACTGTAGCAGAAGTGCCATGTGCATTCCTTCTTTTATCATTTCTAAGAATAATAAGACTATAGTAATGAATAGTTTTCATATGCTTTAAAAATGTAAAATGTGGTAAGGTAATATTCATAGGGCAAAGGGAAACTTTTAAAAGAATTTCTGAGTAGATGCCTGAGTATTGCCAGCCAAAATAAAGAAAATTATAGCACTAAAGAAAAAAAAAGAAATCACATCTTTGCAAAGACAACACTATATAAAGTCAGAATAATTCACTTTGTCCTACCTTGGGGTTAAATGCTCACCTCTGCTTTGGAAAGCTTGTATTTCTTTTGTGCTGTCTGTGTCTGTGAATGTTTTATGAATCTCACTGAGCTTAGGTATCAAGTTTCTTAGACAGACACGGTTTATTCAGAAGAATAAAGATACAGCAGAAAGTTATTGATTTTTGAGTAATCTACGCCTTGTGAAAAATTAACCAGACATTCCTTCTAAATCAATACTCTTATCCTTGCTGTTTCAGGACTTCTTAATCTGACCCACAGAGTATTTCCAGTGGAAAATAGTGTGTACTATCATTCCTTCAACAAAAACTTATTTCTGATCTCCTCTTTGTCTATGTTAATATCTGCCACTAGTCCTTCCAGGTATGCATACGTGCATGTCTCTGTGCAAAGATCCTGGTATTCATGAGAATTAAAGAAGCTGTCCTTCTGTGTTTAAAAAATTTAGATGTGTAACAAATGTGCAAGAATCTTTGGCGTAAAAACCAAGTCTGTTTTTATTAATGGAATTGAAAACACAGTTATACTTTTCCATAATGCTTAAATGCTGTTTTGGAAGAAAGAGACTAGGAAATTAAAATCCTTTTTGTCTTCATTCCCAAGAGGAAGCTCACAGCTACAGGTACTAAGTCTTGGCTAGATTAGGCATTTCCAAAGCAGAAATATGCTGCAGTTGCCCATCAATTAAAAAAATTTTAGTTAGCAACTGTCAGCTATACACCTCCTGGTCAGGAGAGTTGCTTTATAAACCTTGAGCAATCATTTCCCTTTGCTCATGAAAATTGTTCTATAACTGGTCTCCTGCTTCAAATTGACTTATTTTAAAAATTGCTTATATTGTATTTCCCCTCACAGTCATTAAGTGCTGGCTTCCCTTAACTTGAGAAAGTCCAAAAGCTGTTTGTTTTGAGATAACTTTATCAAGTTGACAAAACTAAATTTTCCATGAAAACACTTTAGAACATTACTTTGTGTTTAATACCGTCTGCTGCTGTAAAACGGGGGGTTTATACATCTTAATTTTTTAATTTTCTAAGACTAGTGATGCTTTCTGTTTGATAATATACACTGAATAAAACCTCCTTTGAAGGAAAGGAACAGAATTACTAACAGCTGTCAAAGACATAGCAGGGAAGAGTAAAAAAAAAATAAATCGTTTTGCAGTTATCTAAGCCAAGTGCAAGGTCCTACACCTGGGTCGGAGCAATCCCAGGCACAGCTACAGGTTGGGCAGAGAAGATATTCAGAGCAGCCCTGCAAAGAAGGACTTGGGGGTGTTGGTCGATGAGAAAATGAACATGAGCCGGCTTCAGTATACGCTTGCAGCCCAGAAAG
>JBCJKH010012438.1:0-12101 GCA_039877255.1 Loriculus beryllinus
GCTGCTCGTGTTCAGCTCCATCAATCAGCACCCCCAGCTCCTTTTCCTTAACTCAAAGGTGGGTGACAGGAGGATGGAGCCAGACTCTTTCCAGTGGTGCCTGGTGACAGGATGAGGAGCAACGGCCATAAACTAAACCACTGGAAGTGTCACCTCAACATGAGGAAGAGCTTCTTTCCATTGAGGGTGACAGAGCACTAAACCAGCCAACATCCAGAACAGGCAGATCAGCCGATAAAAGGCACTGAGAACTCTTTATTTAAATAACACAGACTTAAAAGTCTGAGTTTTAATACAACATAAATAAAATACAGTGTTAAGTATCAGCTTTTATATTTCTGCTTGTCTGCGTACAGCTTATTTAGAACTCCTATATACTTTACACCTTAAACAGCGACAGCTGATTGTAACTCCCTGCTCTGTGCCTTCAAAAGCCATAGATTGTATAAAATACTGTGATATGTATTAAAAAAAAAAGCCAGTATACTGTACAAAACCAACATTTTTACAGTAATTTGATATCTAAAAATAAGATTAGCTGCATCTGAGATTCACGGTAGATTGTCTTCTCTCAAGAGGAACTGATGGATAAATTGCTGAGCTTTACTCTTTTCAGTTATATCAGGTGGAGGGTGTCCAGGAGGAGGTCGAAGTAACAAGCCACCAAATATACTGGCTGTATTCACAACAGAAAAGAGAAATCAATAAAGCAGACAGGGAGAGCTGCTCAGCAGCAGGGCAGCAAGGGTAATTCCCCCAACCCCAGTCACTCAGAGACAGCACCTGCCTTCAGAATGGGGTAAGATAAGGCTGGTGAGCCACACACCTCACTTAGGCTGCTGCAGTGCCTTGTTTTCTATGGACTGCTCATTGTTAAATGCTTCAGAGCAGTGAGGCCACGACTGTGCTCACGTTTGTTACATCACTGCCACCCCGCTCTGAACAGAATGGGTATTCTGCTCTCCTTACCAAGAATATTCACATCCAAATGGTTTTTCCCTGAATTTTTCAGTAGTTCTCGTAGAAATGCCATGAGATAGTCAAACACATTCTTATGGCACACCGGCAGGTTAGAAATAATCTGAGGAGGGGAGGAAAAAACAGCATTTACATTGAAGACACAGCAATGGCTTAGCAGCATCTATTACCAACACCACCCTGTCTGCCCTTCATAACCAAAAGGCACCATTCCTGAGAGCAAAAACTAGTCTGGGCATAACCCAGTTTGCCTGCCCTCCCTCTGCAACTAGAGAACAGTGAAGCCAGCAATACCTGGCAGCTCTGAGGGTAGTTGTTGGCACTCTCCAAACAGCTGCTGTAGAACCTGGAGCAGATGACTGGCTCAGGCAGGCTTTCCAGGAAGAGCAGCAGGGCTTCTGCTACCGAGTGGTTGCTGCCAACTGATCCAAAGAGGGTTAAGGAAGCGGCAAGTACAGTGTGATCTGGTTTGGTCACATTTCTGCTGAAACATTAACCTTTGCCTAAGTCTCCAAAACCCTCTCCTATTGTTCACAGCTTTGAGTTACATCACTTCACATAGCAAGCTGTTTCCTTTGGCAGTTGGGCTCTTACATGATTCATCGACACTGCAAGGAATTAGTGGAGGCATTAGTACTGACAATAAGGAGCAGCAGGAACTGCAGAGCTCGGTTACCCCAAGACGAAACACAATGATTTAAAAACCATAGTGGAGCACAGCAGATTGATCAAATCCTTTCCAGCTTTGATCACTGAGGTGTAGGGAGCTTTACCAGACATGAGGCTGAAAGGATACGGAGGGTATCGTGCATTCCTTTGTCCAAACAATCTCGGATTTGCTCAAATTCAGATCTGAGGCCTGGTTGCTGAAAGAGATCCTCCTGCAAAGACCAGTAGTCATTCTCAAGTGAAATAAAAGTTATTTGGATAAATAGAGCAATGTTGTTGTAATCTGGCTGGAAAACTCTCTCTAAATTGTTAGGTATCAGCACAAATCTCACCATGAGGAGCTCTGGCAGGGCTGCTGTGCAGTAGCAAGCAATGCAGGACGGAGGCTGGTGATGCAAGCCACACACAGACAAGGTCACCGGCCTGAAATGGTGCAACCCGGAGCACCGGGACCACTCATCTCAGTGTCCTTTATCTCTCTCTACCATTGGCCACAGTTCACAACGACTGCTATTACCAGTATCTTCTTCAAAACTAAACCCAATGCAAACCAGTTATTTTGAGTTCACAGTATGAACGCTGCCCACCTGCTGGGAAGCGTTGCGGTATAAGTGATCCACCATCATCCACAGCTCTTTTGGGATGTCCATTGGCTTTTCAGCTGGAACAGCATCATCACTCATTTCTAGTGGCATCAGGGTCTGAGGAAGAAGATGTGGGGAGAGGGGGGAAAAGAGAAAGGGAGAAAAAAGGCAGCTAGCCAAGTTCTTTCTAATACCTGAGAGTTAAGACTTGCTGAGAAACTGCTGCTTCACTCACAACTTCATGCAAGACTAGTACAACAGGCACATTTGTATCTGAAGTCCAGGCAGAAGAAACAAGCTGTTCTCATAAACATGCTTCATGTGCACTGAGCTCTATAGAAGCATTACATCATGCCTCACATCTACACACACATTTCCATTCCATGCGGAGAAAGCCAAAGGCTTGGGGAAAAGATCCACATTTAGAAGTTGCACACCTTTTTTAAACACGCATGCAGAGCAAATGGATCTTACTTCCAGTGCTCTCTATATGAAATGGGTTGGTTCCTCCACGTGAAGAACTAGGGCAGGGTGTGCAGACGGTGCACTGGAGAGCACAAAGCTGTATCAGCATTCTCAGACTATGGACCAGGGAAGTGGAAGAAGGCTCTTTAAGGATAAAGACTTAACATCTAGTTTAATGGTTCTTGTGGGTTCAGAAGACAATCTTGTCTGAAACTCACAAGTTTCCAAATGGATTCTGCTGACATATCCTGGATAGGTTCCCTCATGTGACACAGCGTATGAATGGGAGACCCAAAGCAACTTGGCAAGTAGTTGCCTGTTACAGACAGAAAATAGTCCTTCCCCCTGTTCAGGTGCAAGACCAAGATATCTTCAAGTTTTTCCTCTCCAGAGTTTAAGTGTGTCGCTGTAGATTTATTAACAAACACCTCCAGCTCAATTGTGATCTCAGCATCTGCCAGAAGACAAAAAACCCAACGTACTTCATTACAAAAAGATATTAAACCAATAAACCTGCAAGCAGGCAGAGGAGTCTCAAAACAGCAGCGAGAACTGAGACACAAGGTGACAACAGTAGCTCATTGACAGGAGATGAACAATGAGGAGCTCACCTGAGAGGAGAAAGCCCTTACTGGGATTAGCAATGAGCCACTCCTTACAGTAGCTTTCCTCATCTGGTTTGCTGATAAATTCAAACTGGCAGGGCACTTGTCCATTGCGGATTGTAAAGCTCTCCACCTGCAGCTGCATGTATTTCACATCCTCAAAATGGAACTAGAAACAAATACCAGTCACCATTATCAGCCGAGTCCACCTTGCCAAGCACCAGCAGCAATTCCTGTCCTTTGGTTTAATCATTAAGCAGCAAAATACTCAGATTAACCCCCTTGCTCCTGCATCCCATCTCTTCTAGGACTACACAGGATTACTTTGCTTACTCTATATGCTAAGTTAGCTGTATCAGCGGGCCCTTTAAAACAAATGTTCCCTTCAAATAACCTCAATGAAACAAGATAACTGAAGCCCCAAATGTCTCATTTGCTTATCTTTTTCAGGCCCCAAAACAAAGCAAATGCCAGTTTTGTGACCTTCTCCAAATCCTCCAGAATTTACATTTTATGTTTCAAAGAACAGGTCAGAGCAAGGGCCACAAACTGTCCTTTTACTCTCACCCCACCTCAGGAAGCAGCACAGCCTATGTTTCAGCCTGGTACTGTGGATGGAATTTACCTGCATCTAAACAGAAACTATGATTTCTAAGGCTTGTAAACAGAGACCAGTTGGAAGACAAACTATTATTGCTCTTTGAAACCAGACCCCATGGTCTAGAATCCATCTTCTGCCAATGTAATATGGGGTCTAGGGAATCACAGCACAGGAACATACCCTACCTCTCTCCGTGAAAGGGTCACCGAGGGAATGTTGGCATTCTCCAGCTTATCCAGGGAGCGCACTATTTCCTCAAAGGCTTTTCGGTAGAGCTCCTTATCCACAACTTTCACCTGAAAAGGACACACACTGCAGCAACAGGCACTGACTGCACCTCTGTGGCAGAGCTCTAACAGCTGGAAACATGAAGTGATTTGACTTTAGCAGCACACCAGTGTATACAACATGTGTAATTGAACAGAACCACCTGGAGCACTCACACTCCAAGATCTCCTGGGGATCCAACAGTAAAAGACCTTGCCATAACTAGCAAGTAGTAGTAGAACAGCTCTTGTGGGTTTTCCTTAAATAAAAGCCTGAAAGCACTCTGCCGTGTTATTTGATGTAGAATTCCTGCACTGCAAGTTTCTGTGTTATTAGGAAAATAACAAAAAAAAAAAGGCAAAAGAATACTTCTGAACAAACACTTCCAGATATTCATGCATTATTCTGCTTCACCGAGTCATTTAACACAACCCTGGCTTACTAGAACCACAGTCCTACCTCAGTATCTTATCTAGCCCACCTTTTAAACCATTGTTCTCCATGGATGCCATAAAAGCAAGAGGAGAGGGAATTTGGCAGGAGAACCTGCCCCCTCCTTCCTGCTCTCCCCACGCAGAGCACAAGGTCAGCAAGTTATTTCCTTCAGCGCTGATGTACTTACCCCAATTTCAAACACGGAGCTAACTGGCTTATGATCACTGATCTTCAAAGCCATATGGCTGCGATAGCTCAGCTGGGTGATGTTCTGCCCTTTCCAGAGTATCCGATCACACCAGGCTGGAATGCGACACTTCTCACTACAACAGAGGTCCAAATGAGATTCCAGGCACAGTGCAGGTGGGGCAGCAGTGCAAGGCACAATCCTGCTCTCTCACAGACTTGGTGTTTTGTTGATGTGGTGTGGAGCTTGGCCTCTATCAAAGTTGCATTTTCTACAGTTGCTTTTACTAGTTATAAATGTCTACTATTAGGTATCTCTGTAGCATGCTTTACTTCCTACTTCTTTACTACCTCTAGTGGAAGGTGTCCCTTCCTGTGGCAGGGGCTTAGAACTGGATGAGCTTTAAGGTCCCTTCCAACCCAACAACTATAACCTCAGAACTGCTCCGATTTATATCCATTAGCTCTGCAATTCTTTTTAGCCTTATTTCCTTTGGTAGCATCACACATGAGGCACCCACCGTACCTTGTGTCCCAGTCATCACAGCCAGCGTCATATTTGTATGTTGGCTGGAAAGAAATCTCTCCCTCTGTAAAGCCTTCAAAGGCTGCATTTGCATCCATTTGCCTCTTTAGCTACGAAAGAAAAAAGCATAAAAAACGTAATTTTCAGTAAGCTCAAGCACAATTCCCATATGGAGAACAAAAGGGAGATGTTCAGCACTGCAGTTTCTAAGCAGCACCCTCCAGCACCACCTGCAGGTAGGTGAGACATCAGTACCTGGTCATACTGGCAAAGCTCTAGAAAGGCTTTCTCATCTATAAGCTGCTTCACTTTTGCCACATCCAGATCCTCCAGCCGATAGTTGAGGTCACCCAACCATAGAATCACACTGAAAGAGAACGTACACCAGAAGTCTGCACAGAGACCTGAGGATGTCCAAAGCCCAGGCTGGCAGTGCCACAGCTGTGCCTCAAACCACCCGGTGCCAGCCGGAGCTCCTCTTCAGCAGGATCAGGTGGA
Organism: Loriculus beryllinus; assembly: GCA_039877255.1. Taxonomy (NCBI): domain Eukaryota; kingdom Metazoa; phylum Chordata; class Aves; order Psittaciformes; family Psittacidae; genus Loriculus; species Loriculus beryllinus. Next base: position 5,815 of record JBCJKH010012438.1, read on the forward strand.
TGCCTCTCCATCACAGAGAACAAGACTGAAAACTTGAAAGAGAAGCTGCATTTTCTGCTTTTGCTGGGTTTAATTCCTACTCTGCATGTTTGTCACTATCTCTTAATAACTGGTTCTTTTAATGGTCCACACTCATTAAATCCCACAACCCACTCGGGAAGTTGATGCATATTATCACCCCATTCCCACTCCATGCTTGAACATAAAAGAACCTGGAATAGCATAAGAAGGCAAGGGACTTGTCAGCACTGTATGGGTACCACTCTCAAAACCAGGCTTATGGTAAAGCATTTCAGGCCCCTGCAGATCACTGGGCACCCCTTCTTAAAACCCTGCTGAAAGAACACCATGCCCCAGTACATTCAGATGGTTCTTCCTTGCCACATGCAGCAGTTCCCAGAGTCAGGAAGCATACTCATGTTTGCCAATAGTGAGAGGGGGCAAATCTGGATCCAACTGGCAGAACTGCATCCGAGAGCAGATGTCTTTGAAGTCCTGGTTCCTCCGCTCATATTCCTCCATGTGAGCTGCGAGGTGGGAATTCACAATGCACACACTAGTGTTATGGAACTTAAACCTTATGGCAACACCACCTTTGTTACCCTGAAAGATAAAGACAAAGACATTGGTCAGAAGCTTCTACACAATAGATGAATTCACAAAGGAGTTACTTGAAGTGGCCAAGCCAAAACACATTGAGGCAGATGGTTTAATTGCAGAGGAAGGAAAAGCCTGAAAATGCCACTGACAATTAGTGCATGAACTGAAGCCAGTAACTCACGTGAAGGTTGCACACAGCAAGCATATAGAGCTCAGTTTGTAAGTCAGGAATTAGCTAATACAAAAGAAAAGTAAAATCACTAAGATCTGCTCCGTTACTTCAGCAAGTCCTGAAACCAATTTAGCCACAAACTGCATCTTTCAACACAAACCAGAAGACAATTGTAAATGAAGGGGGAAGCACATGGCTTAGCTGGTCAATCCCACCACTGACAAGGTATAAAAACTACAGAAACTACATTCAAAGGGCATGGATTTCATTCAGTGGTGTGGAACGTGCAGGAAGTCCTCCTCAGGAAAACTAATCTGCATAGACACGTTCATGTTTCTTCTACTCACGTCACTCTGCGTTACTTGCTTTGGGCAGCCAGCATCAAAATCACGTGAGAGCCAGGCTCCACACAGCCCAGCATGTGCAATCAGGAAGAAAAGGCCTTCAAAGATTCTCCCTCAAGGTCTTTGAGCCTTTGCAAACAGAGGGCAATTCCCTCTGGCAACACCTGGACCTGGCAAGAGGACAGGACTAGGTGCTTCCAAAGGCGGCTGCATCCCTCAGCTGGAGGAATAACCACTATGTTTAAGGACAGAGGCTCTCCAAGGCTTTTCTACGTCTCACACACAGTGGCCATTCTTACCATCCTCCCCATGATTCCAGTTCCCACGGTCTCAGCTTCCACCTCGGAGATGTTCAAAGCGAGTTCTGCTTTCACATACAACAAAAGCATGATTCCCACAAGCCGCACAAGTTTCACCTGAAAAACAGATCCTGTTCCATTAAATACTTGAATGGGAGAGGTTTGGTGTGAGAAGGAACATCACCCCCCAGTCCAGAACACAGGTCACCAAAATACAGATGGAGAAAGAGAGAGTTCCAGGCTCATCCAACAGAGCAGCTGGGCCCACAAGCGCTCCCAGCAGCACAGCACAGCACAGGGAAGAGCCAGGGACCAGCACCCCAGTAAACGAAGCTGAAGCCCAAAGCAAAACCTCCAGCACAGGCACAGCTCATGGAAGGAGCTTCCCTTCAACAACAGTGACCAGAAACAAGAAACCTAAGGAGCAGGAGCCAAAATGTAAGTAGCATTCCTACCAAGATACCTTCACAACTCATTCCACCATGCCCTGTGGAGACAGACATGGAAGAAGCTAAGATACTTCCTATTCTCTTCCCCTACAATAGCAGGAGTTTCCTTTATGCATGGATGCCTAGCTCTGGTCTCCTGTCCTGCCCTCACCTCAGTACCCTGCACAGCAACCCTCCCTGCTTCACCTTCAGAGCACTTCTGCCTGACCAAGAGCTATAGACAATGAACCTCTGGAAGTCGCAGCAACTGAGAACAAGAAAAAACAAAGAGAAAAGAGGCTCATGTGGAAATCAAACCTTCCCAAAAGCTGCATTTACCTTTGCATATTTGGCATCTGGGTGAAGACTGTCAGTTACAGCTTTAAACCACTCTTCTTCCTTCGGTGTGTCATTGAAAAAGAAGGCTTCTTTACTCAGATCAAGCTCCTGGAAACTGTGTTAAGAGGAAGGAACCCATGGATGCGTGCACTTGTTTATAACTTTCCAACCGTTCCCTCTGGGTAAGAACTGAATCAATTTATACTCACTACATTTATAACTGAAAACTCAAATTCAGTTATGTGGATTTTAGAAGTATGTTAAGTGTAAAAAGCTCAATTACCATTAGGATTAAACTAAACTGCATTAAAGATTTTGGAACACTGCAGTGCCAGAATTTAAGCACTACCAGATTTACAGGCCTTCCAGGCTGTGCAAACACATACTCTAAAGCTGTGCAATGGAGTCAGTGCAAACATTCCTCAGTCTTGGCTAAGCCTCCATGCTACCAATTCACAGGCAAGCAACCCACAGTTAAGGAGTGGAAGGATGGGCCAGAAAGAGACACTCACCCCACACAGTAGATGTCTGGAGGCTCAGCATCACACCTCAGCCAGGGCTGGAGGCTCTCTTTGGGTGACTGACCGTTCACATTATATGTCCCCACAAAAAATCTGCAAAGAGAGTCACTAAATCCCTGCAATTGTAGAGCTGATGGAATACCCCTCTTAGTAACCCATGTACTCAATACTAGATATAACTGATTAGAAGTAACATGCTTCCAGAGGAGAATTAGGAAAATTTGACAAAATGTAAAGCCCTAAAATGATTTAATTACAGCAGCATCTTTACAGACAACACACATATTTACATGTAGTATAGAAAAGAAAGGAGACTACATGATAAGCAGTGAACAGAGCAGTGAGAGAAGGCCAGAGGTGCACAGAACTGATGCATACCCAGAAACAGTCTGAAATAAGCACAGGAAAAAGTCATTTTAAAAAGGCCATTTTCTCAACAAGAACCAGAAGGCCTCGACAGAGACATGGATGAAATTCGTCTCTGCTAATGCCTAAGGGAGGAAAGCAAGCTGTTCTGGGAAGTACGGGTCACACTTTTCTAGTGCACATCAAACCTAGATGAAATAACAGCTTATGCTAAGAACTTACACCCCACAACAAGTTCTCCTCAGGAATGACCATTACCTGAAGTTCTGGATGTATGTGTAGGAACCCTCCTGTTGTAGAAGCTGAGATTTAACAATAGTATCTCGTAGTCCAAACTTTGGCTCTGATAAGATTGAAGCCTTGTCTGACACCATGACGCTGGAGGACCGCACCATTTCAGTTGTCACTTCAAGTTTGGGTTTGTTTTGCCTGGAAACAAAAGCAAAACTGTGTGATGAAACCCAGGATGTGCACACACACCCTGAACAGCTTCTTTCTGCCATCAAGGACTTGATTCACATTTATCTGTTTCACTGACGATAATCGATGTTTGGGATAAGCAAACAACACCAAAAGGAGCATTTCTTGTATCTATAGACAAAACCGGTGTAACTGAAGTAACAAATGGTTTTCACCGACGTGGTGCAGCCTGTTGGTTCACAGCAGGCCTTACCCACACCTCAATGTTGATACAAAACCTGTACGCCTTTCCTGCTTCCTGGAGCAAGGAGATGCAAATCTCATCTCCTGCTGCCCCTGCTCAGCCCTTCTGACCTCAGCAGAAGCAAAGACTTTGGTGGAAAACTCCCAGCTCTGCCTAGCAAGGAGGCAGCACGGAATGGGTGGAGGTAGAGCTGGTTTTATTTAGTATCTCATGGCTCTGCAAACTCCTTTTGCAACAGCACTAATGCCACAGCTTGGGAGTTCCCACACCAAAAGGATGATGATAAGAATTTAAGGTCACCAACTCGCACACCAGTGCCAAGGACAGCACACAGGCTTTGAAGGATACACAGCAAGGTCCACAAAGTCCTGGGAACTGGAAAATGAAACTGTGACATTTTAAAAGTATATCTATGGGACAGGGTGGCCCTAAGCCAAAGCTCTCTGAATTCCAAATAAACAAGGCTAGCGGCTCCTGTCCTACTAAACTTCCAAACTATGCCCAAATAGGGGACTAGCAGAACTGTCCCTGAGAGGCTGCACTGAAATTCCCACTAAAGCTCTGACAGCATCCTTGTGCTGAACTTTCTCTTCTCCTAACTACAATCTGCAGACTCTGATCTCAAACAGTTGACAACTTCTGCTCTAGATTCCACCCCTCTGGGGACTGCAGCCGATGCAGCCGCTCCCAGATGGACCCAGATAATGCAGCCACAAGATTGCTCGAGCACTGGTGTGTGCACAGACCTCACGTGCTGCCACCAGAGACAAACTTCCCCAGTCGGTTTCCCACTGAAAACAAGGAAGCAGAAAGATCGCTGCACTTTCTTTTTCTTTCTCTAGACATCAAAGCATCAACAGTCTGCCCATCGCAGTTCATTCCATCTGCATGCAATAGAGTATCCAGAACTTACATGTATTTACTGTCACTCTACAGAGATCCTTTGTGGAGGAGAGCCATAGCTAAACCAGCAAAGAAACATTGCCAGTACATATACTCCTCACTAGACCTTCCACAAAGGGCTGACGTGCACAACTCTCCCTTCACATGAACGCTCCCTGGCAGTGTTCAAGGCCACGTTGGACACAGGGGCTTGAAGCAACCTCCTCCAGTGGAAGGTGTCACTGCTAATGGCAGGGGTTGGAACTGGATGAGCTTTAAGGTCCCTTCAACCCAAACCAGGCTGGGATTCAACTGCTTTACCGAAAACTACACAAAAAAAGAGATGCCATACCCAGGAACACTTCTATCAGTGCTGTCATAGCTCCGGTTCAGAGTAACCACAGGCTTTTTTCCATTCTGTTTGACACCTTCAGAGCCAACCACTTCTGCAAAGAAAAACAACAAAACCAATGAGTTTCACATTTAACACAAAATGGTCTTTAATTTATCAACACACTCACGCACACACTGGCAAAAATCTGTCAGCAGCGTATTAGATCTGTGTGGGGAAACAAAGCACCCCACAGCCTCTCTCCGTTACCTGAGAGATCTAACTTAATGTGACAGAACTGTTCCATGACGATGCAGCTTCCCCTCTAGAGGAAGAATTGCCACTAGGATGTGGTGGGGTCACAAAGAGCAGCAGAGCTGTTGGCTCTCCATCAGAGCTAAGCCAAACCAGGACTTAGCAGCACAAACCCCAAGGCTTTATCCTAGGAATCTAAAAAATGTAGGTTAATAACAGAGTTTTCCTTTCTGAAGGAAAGTAGGAAGTACAAAGAAAGGAAAAGGAAGAAAAAACCCCCAAAAAACCACACTGCCATTTAAAGGGTTTCTACTTATCTACAAGCACACGGCAAAGCACAAGCATCTCCCCACTCAAGACTCTGTAGAACAGCACCACATGAGCCCACTCTACCGCAGCAGAAACAAGTGCCTCAATGCGAAACAACCACCTCAAGATGCTGCTGTTTAACCCACAAATCTAATGATGATGTAGACACTGTTCTTAAGATTCTAAGGTCCCAGTCATTCAGCTGAGTTGCTCTTTCATTGAGCGCAGCCCAGAAGAATTAAAATGTTATTGTTGTCATAATACATGCTCCAGGACAAGAGCACAAACCAGAAATAGAACCTGAAGTACTTTCACTGAGGCACTCAGAATATAAACAACCTGACAAGAAGTGGCTGTGTTCTCAGCTTGGAAAACCTCTCCTGCCCAAGAGCCCTCTGAAAATAAAGACTGTGTAAGAGGATTTATCAGAGCCTGGCTACAGAAGAGCCCGTGACTCAAACCTCATTATGGATCACGCAGCCAAAGCCACACAGGGCCGAAGAGGAGCAAATACAGCTCAGAGATGTGCTGTGAAGCCCGGTCTTGGTGAACTGGGATGGAGCTCACCACAGTACTTCATACAGGCATTAAATACTGCACCAGCGCTGCCTGAGCCTCTGCAAGCTCTCCTGTAAAGACCAAGCAATGTAGAGAGATAGGACAAGAGCTTTAAGCTAAAACAGAGAAGATTTAGAGTAGATATTAGGCAGAAGCTCTTCCCTGTGAGGGTGCTGAGGCGCTGGCACAGGGTGCCCAGAGAAGCTGTGGCTGCCCCAT
>JBCJKH010012440.1:0-53167 GCA_039877255.1 Loriculus beryllinus
GGAACCATGAACCAGAAACTCACATAACAGAAACTAACAGCCAGTGGCAAAAAACGCTACTACGCATTGAACCCCCCATGAGACACCAGCTGCTCTTCCACTTTCTCCTATCCAGAAACAAACCAGGCATGTATAAACACGTAGGAAACAACATACTTCTTTCAAAGAACTGAGATAATGATAAGACGCAACACATAAGAGGAAAATGGAGACAAGTTCAGACACTGCAGGTATTGCTTATTGGCACAAGTCATCTGCCCAGGGAGCACATCCCAACATGAGCACCATCCCAAACTGGCACTCTGCAAGAACTGCCCAAGTCCAATTTTCAAGGTGAAACCCAAGTGCAGCCAGGAGAGCCACCACATGCATCCACAGACACAAAGGCTGGAGACTCAGAGCTGCACTTCTGCCAGCTCTCCTTTGAGCATTCAGCTCAGCACCCAAGAAGAAAGTGCAGAAGAAACACATCAAGGCACAAAAGCTTCTCCCACTCAACCATGCTATACCAAGAAAGGGTTCACATTTTAAGTATAAAGGTACTAGTGCTTATGGCACTTTGTTGATATGGAAGAAAAAGGCAACCTTAAACATGTGAAAGACAAATCATCTCAGAAAAATAAGCATGCTCTGAAGTGCATGGAAAGTAATAATTAAACTAATTAGTATATATAATAACACACCGGTAGTGCTGAGACCTCCTCTAGATCAATGAAGCACAGCCCTCTACGTATGTACCTTTATTTAGCAACACAAACTTCTGACGCAAAGAAATAAAACAAAAATAGAAGATATTACTAAATATATCCAAGTGGATATATTGCCTTTTATATGTCAAGGGAACATTACAGCAGACATTTATTTTAAGCTAGACACTTACTGGCTAAAACCCCGAAGTATGAAACACTGCAGGAAAAAAAAGTCCAATAAAAAACACCTTCAGAAAACAAGAAACAAATTTTAAAGGAGTTGCACATTGTTTAATAAATTCATACAGCTGTTTATAGCTAAGACACAAAAATATTTAAGGCAAACTAATAAAGCTCATAAGAACATTTAATAATTTTAATTTTCCATGTTTAATTTATACACACACAGAGTTTCAGTTTATTTGACTTAAAGCATCACTTTTATGTCACTTGTTTATATAGTCCCAGGTGTGGGGCCTTTATATATATATTTATTTATACATGTATGTAGAACACTAGATCTATTACTATAAATGGCATTATACACATACATTCTTTAAGTATTTACATATAAATATTTATTTTACACACACACACACCCTATATAAATTAAAAGGCATTTCTCCTCCGTCCTGGGGATCTGTGCCATTAAGACCACATGAAGATTATCAGCTTCTTTTGAAGCAGTCCAGAGAAAATAGGAAACTATTCAGGACAAATACTCTGGCTGCAAAATGAAGACCCTCAATTTAAGTAAATTCACTTCACTGTACGATTCCTAAACGCACTGCAGGAATTTAGGATTGACTATAAACCCACACAAAATTTCCTTACTAAAGCTCCAGAAAGGAAAATGATAGTGTACTTGTTTCCACCATGAACTTTGTCTAAATTTCTTGCTCCTTTATTTTAACAGTCTTCTGAGTTTTGCTAGAAACCTGCAACTGCTAATCATAAAGTCTGAGTTACACTGCAGCATGTTTTTTCTTACTTGGACATACTGAGATCCAAAAGTTACACACACAACTGAACAAGGTATAAGGCTGGTTATCAACTACCTCTGAAAAACCAATGAAGAAAACCCAACCTTTCAAATTTACTCCTTGCAACAGTCTTATCATTTGCTCTCTGCCTACCACTGTGCAGTGGAAAGTGTCCAGCCATTCAAAGCCTGGACTTACACAAGAGTCTTGTAAAATAGAGCCTAGTAGTCACCTTAGCTCTCTGGTGTCTTTTTATTTATTCTCTCTTTTTTCTCCTTCACCCCTCCCTCCATCCCCCAATTTGTACACCAAGATCTCTGAGCTCTCTACTACCAAAACTAAAATCAGGACATCTCAAAATTTAGACACACACACAAAAAATCCACCCTAAATATTCATTGTAAACTCTGCTTCATTTTCATGTCTAATGAAATGAAAATAATTTACAGTCTTCAAATTTAGGACTAACACCATCACTGCTCTAAAAGTGTTAAGTAAAATCTAATATGCGCTGCTGGTTACAGACAAAACTATTCCAGGTTAAACAACACAATACCAAAACCCAGTATCTGCTCATTTCTCAAACTCAATCCAAGGCAGGTGGTATGGAAAGCCTACAGATGGGGTTTGTTTTTATTAATCCTGATAACAATACAAAATATTGATCACTTGCACAGATGTCACTGGCCTCCATGTGATTTACACTCTTCTCATAAGCTCTACATACAGAATGCCTCCAAAGCTATTTAAGAATAAAAGCCTGACCATCACACAAGCAGGAGGCTTTTGATAAACATGGCAGAGCCTACCTTTATGCCTGTTAAATCTGTGCAGTTTCTTTTTAAGCATATCACTTAATGGTTGGTTGGTTTTTTTCATTGAGTACCCAACAACAACAAAATTTACTGGAGGAAAACTAGATTTTGCTAGATTTCAAATATTTCTAGAAGTAAACATACTACGTCTAGAACTGCTGGAAATACTGATTTATAAAACTCTTCCGAAGTGTTAAATACATAAAAATCTGTACTAAATCAGGGTTTTTTTCAGCTTGCTTTTGCTTGAATTCTGCATCAACTGTACCAGCTGAAGAGCAAAGTTTTCAAACTGAAAAGGTATTAGAATAAAACGTCAGGGGCATTCACTGCTGAAAGCTTATCCTCAAAAGAGATTCTCCACATCAGTGCAAATTCAACAGAAATTGCACAACTAACACAGCCTCTTGAAAGCAATGAAAATCTCTATCTCCCCAAAATAAGGAAGCAAGAATATCCAAGAAATATCTTGGAAAGCAGGACAGCATTAACTGTCCTGGCAAGGTTACTACACCTTCATGCCTCTTTCTGCTTGGAGGCTTACTACAGCTGGGATTGCTGGCAAGTTCAGTACAACCATGCAGGAGATGCCAGGGCCTATTGCCCAAGGCAATAGGGAAGACGATGGAGCAGGACATCACTACAAGACTCCACAGCATCTGCTCCTTCTCCCCCAGCTAACATCAAGATACATCCATCAGCTGTCACTATGTTCTAAGCCATAATTTGACAAGACACATAAGCATATAACTCACTTCACAGGGCATACGACTTCCTTGAGCAGTGATGCTGGATGTTTGTGAAACAGCTTTTCAAGACAAAATAGAGCATGTTTTAGTCAGCTCCCTCTCTCCCCAAACATCAGCAGGCAGGATAAGACGCATTACTCTAAGACCATCACAGGATCAGGCTGGCCACCAGAGCAAGAAGGGTCCAATGACTTGCCACTCAAGACCACCATTCAAGACATGCTTCATCAAACAGCAACAGCATCCCCAGCCCTGTCTCTGCAGGTGGAAGGCAGGAATAACCACACGTGAGACTTAAATGGGCAGCCACTGACCTTCGGCAAGCAATGTCCCTAAGTCATATGAGCTGGTGAGATTAAGGGTTCACCTTATTCCAGTCCTAAAATGCATCATTTGCACATTTACTGCCTGTTTTACAAACCTGTTTTAGGGGAAGGGTTTTTCCTCATAAATACATCATTTTTATTCAACCAGATTGTAAAAGCAAAATGGGTTCAGTGGGACAACAGAAAAGGCAGAGAAGGATCTGAGCTCTTCACACAGCTATCCATCATGTCTTTCTTAACAGCTTCATATATACATACCTCACTGGCCACCTATTAGAAGGCATCAGGTATCTTATAATTACGCAGCTTACCAAAGAGAAGCCCTAGATTTACACGTACGCCCTGACAGGGTCTTACAGTGACTGAAGAGTCTGGAAGCGTTTTACACCTCTCGCTACTGGGTGTTCAGTTACAGCTCATATCTCTAATCCACTAAAAGGTTCACTTTTCCAGGGAGCATAGGGATGTTTTCTCTGTTAAATGGGAACTTAGCACAATTATAGCATCCAAAGTATATTTGGGTATGCTGAGAATACAGTGGTTTCATGCACTAATAGAACCAAGAGCACACTGCATTAAGAACTCTGAAGAAAAGCATTAGTGCTGACATGGGTGCAAAAAATAGTAAGGTCTATCATTACGTGAATTTGATAATAAAATTATTTTAATATGCATAAATTCAGACTTTGAAGTTTTACTGCACTTACATAAAATAATTCAAGTTGACCTGGAACAATCATACACAAGTTAAACTACTATAAATATCAGCAGGAGTCATGCAATTGGTTATAGTGAGAAAAAAATACTGAACAAGAGAGGCCTGCAATGTAGCTGGAGATGCTTTTCCTTTTCCCTCCAGCTTTCCAATAAGACTGTCCTTAAACGTCTTCAAGCACTAACTGGAAAAGGATTCAATACCTTTTTGTACACCATAGTATTCCAATCTCTGGGAATTATGCTACAAGTCACCAACTCAAACAACAGTCACATGGGCAGGAGAACTCATCTTCCACAAGCTCTTAAGTGACCAGAAAATGAAGAATGCACTAACAAAGTCACTATTCAGTAGTTCAACAGGGCAAATATTCCACCTTAGACAAAATACAGCCTCTCACAGAAAAGAACTGTTATCCAATGCACATTACAGGAGTACCTTTTGCACTGTTTTTTGAGTACAGAGATGAAGAATGAATGCAAATCATACAAGCAAGAGGGAAAAAAAATCAGCATGACCAGAACAGGAAAAATCAATGAAGCTGGAAACCCTAGAACTGAAGGTTTGTTTCCTGGAAGATGTTTTAGTCTCATTTACAAATGAGGTGAGGGGAATACTAGTTTAGCACTGCTTTATAGGTTTTTCTCTTTTCCCATTCACAAAAGGACATCCGTGACCTGGCAGGATGATCAGGTTAAATGAAGATATTGAAGATCCTCCTTACAATACATATATGACTTGAAGCATTTGTGGTTTAACCTGGAGTTCAGTTCCTTACCACAGGAAAACTTATGCAAGTGGCAGTCTCTGTTCTGAGGGAAGGATGTGAGGAAGTCATTACAGAAATACAGAGTGCACAGGTCTGAGCACCCTACATGAGAGACACTGATGCCAAACTGAAGATTTCTGCAGAGTTTATATTAGCAAGACACTTGGGTGACAACACACCCTTACTGATCTGGTATCAACTATTTAATTTCACACTTAACCATCCCTCCCCTCAACACAAGGACCACCCCAAAACCCTTCTACCTCACACCATAATCTAGAGATAGCAACTGCATTAATGACAGCATTTCTGAAGAGCCTGATACAAAAAGGCTCGGTGTTCGCACCAGTAAAACGGTGTGAACAGCAGTCTCCTCCAGCACCACACACCAAGCATAGCATGTTGCTGCACGTATTCCTGAAGACTGTGAAATAGCAGCATCAAAACCAGGACTGGTGTGAAGGGAAAAGGAGAAATCAGTCTTGCAAACCTTTCTAAATAAAAGCAGGAACACAGTAAGCAGATGTAGAGGATAAGGGTACTTCAGCACTCTCACTGGGATGCTCACTGACTGCAGCCATAGCAATAGGGTCACTCCCACACTCCCTTGCCTGTATGTGCACGTGTGTGAGCTTCCACTATCACTGCTAGTGTAAGAAGTCACTTATGCAGCAACGAACAGGTATTTGTTAGCCTGATAAAGAGTGACAGGCTTAATGCAACCCTGTGTCAGAGTCACAAAAATAATTCCCATCCCACATTAGGACCAGCCACCTGATGACTTCAAAGTGTCCATCCCAGGTGTTTGCTCCACTAGCACCCAGATGTGGATGTTGTCTCCAGAAGAACAGCCTTCACAAAGGGACAGGCCCCCATTCAGAAGCTAACAGCCCAGCCACTCTCAGTGCCTCTGGGTATTCTGCCACCACAGAAGGAGGCAGACGGAGGATGTCAGCCTCCTATTTATAGGAGCTTCTTAACATGAACTTCACAAAGTGTTTAATTACCTCTGAAGTGTTCCTCTCATTAACTAAACAAACTAAATGTGCCAAGGGAAAGACCAGCACTGGCAGAGCTGTATTTTCTAGTAATGACTCATATTGAAGAACATGAAACCACTTGGTCAACCACTGAAGAAGTTACATTTCAAGCTCTTCAGATGCACAAGCAAGCAGTTCACTCCTTCAACCCACACTGCTTACCAGGAATGAGGAAACTCAAACCTTTGAGAACTGAAAGCATGTAAAATCAAAATTAAAATGACAGCAGCACAAGACATATAACAGGGGAGAAAGAGTTCTTCCACATTCTTATTAAATTGAGGGGAAAAAAACCCTGTTCTGAATAAACAAAGCTTAAAACACAACACAATCTTTCTTCCTTCTTCCAGACTAGACCAAGATACTAATGAAAACAAAAAAAACCAAAAAAGAAATACTAAACAGACATATGAAAATACTGGTGCCGCTGAAAGTTTGCATTCAAATGTCAAAATGTATAGTGATTAACCTGCCTAAGGTTACAGCAGACCTCCCTGCTTCTCTGTTACTGTCACATCCACTTCCTAAACACTAACCACAGTGCTCACTGAACATAAAGTAGCTGTCATTCCTCCCCCTGTTGCAGAGGAGACACAAGCAGGCTGGTTTTCATCATCTTGAGGAGTACAAGACTGCTGCTGCAGCAACTCAACAGCATAAGGAGCAGGGTGGAACAACAGCAGCGATCAAGTACAATCTGCTGGAAAACAAAATAACTTGTCACATTCATCAGTCTGCTAATTACAGCTCAAAAAAGGTGACCCAGATCACTGCGTATCAAAGAGTGCACAAGGTAAAGAAAAGGAAGGTACCAGAGGAGGCAAGTATTTGTAAGTCAAGTGTTACTAGTCAGATATGCTACGTAGCATCTTCCTTTATATCACTGAATCCAGCAGAGGTCAATAATAAGTGAAAGTAAATTACCCAGCACAGGTAGGAAAACTGTTATATCCCTAGAGGGAGATTAAGAAAACCTCACCAAAACAACAGTGTGCTCTACCTTTCAGTTCATATAATTAAACTTGACACTTCAATAACACAGTGCCTGCAGTTAACAGGTACTTCTCATGCAAGCTAAATTTTTAGGATACACACAGCATGTGAAAGGATGAGCAGCAATGGTAGCACATGGGCTGAGGGTACATGGGGTCAGGGGAATGGCACGGTTGAGGCAATACTGGCTTAAGTCAGTGCTTAAGACTTCTACTGCCTTCCTACTCAAGGTTATTGGAGATGGGGCTGAGGAGCTCACTGAACCATAAAAGCAAAACTTGCAATGCTGGAGGGAACACCCAAGATTAGAAAAGAATTTTGAGTAACACTGTGAACCACATAAATACACATCATTACAAAGGCAATCCCAGGCAAGCTCCACTTAGCTTCAGGGACACAGCATGACAAAATTAGTACCAGTCACACAACGCAACAACACTGTCCTCTAATGAAGAAGTTTTCTTTTTATTTCTTTTTTGGTTGATGCAACAATAACTTCATTAGTGTAAGAGTCTTCAGGTTTAGTTCTGCATAACTAAATACTTTTAAATACTGTTTTCTAATTTTAAATATCATCCAGTTATGACATTTTAGTATGGTTGCCCAGAAATCTAATTTTGGTCAAATGCTGCTTCACCTACATGAAGGAAAAATAAAATCACTCTAGCCTAATTTAGTGGTACCAAAGACAAGTAGGGTTATAAGGAGCTGCATTGCAAAGGCTCACAGTCATTCATCTGCAGACAAATACGGCATAGGAAATCAAATGAAAGCTTTGTCTCCAGAGTAGTCACTTTAATTTGGTTTAAAAAAAACACCACAAACTACAACACAAGTCCGATTAAAAAAGAAATGGAAAAGCAAGTAGTAGAGGAAAGCCTCCAAAATGGACACAGCCACTCCAGAGTGTACGTGTTGAACAGCAAGCTCCAACCATGGTGTGGGCTGCTCACCAAGGGTCTAAACTTTCATCTAGTACTTGGGGGGGATGAATGCAAGTTATTTAAAACCATGGCACATCGAGCTGGCACGTCACTTCAATATGCTGCCTATAGATTATGTTACAGGGTTTGCTCTCTGGTGAAACAGAGCAGACAGACGGCCACAGCTCCAAGGTTTTAAGAATTACGGAATTTAGCCAATGCTTCTGCCAAAACCAGATGTGCAGAAGTATCCCATGGCAGTGAAAAATGCCATACGCACTTGGCAAAGGGTTTCAGATTGAAAAATGATAAAATTTACAGTGAATAAGTGAAACGAACTCAGCTTGCAGCTGAATTTAACTAGGATTTACAGACTCCACATTCAACTTACAGCCTCTGTCTTCACTGCTTTCCAAGTGTGAACAAAAGCTTCGTTTTAACACAGAAATACAAAAAGCATCCCAGTGTCTGCTTGAAGTATAATTAGCAAAAAACAAAGGTCTCAAGTCTATTCCTAGGCCAGCCTCAGCCAGAGATACAAGAAAATGCAAGAGAGCAGGGACAGCACCAGCAGTGTGCCTGGAGGGCCGGGGACATCTATACCAGCAGCGTGTACGTGGCATGCTGCATAGAAAACAAGGTCAGGCAGGGCAAGGGACAGGCTGTCCCATAGCAATGGTATTACCCACATGCAAACTTCACATTGAAGGGCGATGTGAAAACAGAACAAAGCACTGAAGCATCGCAGACCACTGCTGCTTCATGTGCTAGGTAACAAATGCTATATGTAGAACATAACCACAACGAGAAAAGAAAAAGGAGACCTTTGCCACCTCATTTGTAAGTGATATTTAATTTGACAGTATAACACATCACTCCTCATTTGAGGCCCCAGCGAGGGAAGAGGATTGAAAATACAAACCAGGTCAGTTTTCCTAGTAAATTCAAGCACAATTTAACTATCACCATTTTTTGTGATGCTGCCAGGTAGGAGAAGGGTCAGGCCACGGTGAGCCCCTGCATGAATGAAGCTGCCCTACAGCACATGGACTGAGCCACACCTTCCCCGGGAAGGTGCCAGCGCAGAGATTGCCTTTCATCAAGCAGTAAGTTTTTATCCTGGATCAAGGGTTGCAGTGGGCGCTTGCACAGACCCAAATCTGCTCCCAACTGAACAGCAATGCTCAGTTACATATATAACTATATAACATTCCTGCAGATTTTGGTAATAGTGCTGTGCTAGTTCTTAAAGGCATGATCCCTGCAGAAGTGTTACCACCCCTGTTTCAGGGCTGGTATACATCAATAAAAAGCTGTACTAAGGAAACCACTTCTGATTTCTCCTTCAGCAAGGCCTTGCATGACAACTTTCCAGTGCCTGCTGGCAACAGGTCAGCTTGTACTTTGAACAGAAAACTTAGTGTTGCAACACCTCTCTCCTCGGCGTTCTGCGGTGCTAAAATAAAACATGCAGAGAGACCTGCACATACGTGTTTTTTATGCCTACATTCAAACTTAATAAACCTAAAAGCTTACTTATGTCAACATGAGTCTGTTTAATCCTTGCAATAACTTACAAATTGCCTTTTGAAGAACTTCAAGACACTCTTGACAAAAGAAAATAGTGCCCTAAATAAAGCTTCAAAGTCCATTAACAACTCAAAACGCTTTCTTAGGAGAGCCAAAGCAATTTTTCCAGTGAACTGCTAATCAGGAAGAGCTTGTTCAAAGACAACATCTCATCCTCCCCTCAAGGGTGAGATTGTGCTTTGGTCCTTGCATATTTTTATTATTTTTTTGTAGCCTGGCTCAAATAATCTAAGATTTTCTTTTTTTCCAATGTGAAAATATTTGAGGTCTGAGGATTGCTTCAAGTCCTAGAACTGGAGGAGACAAGAGGGACAAATTACAGTTTCGGTAACATTCAAAACTGGCAGTGAAATGAAAGGGTAAAATGGAAGAACTAGGCATATTCACAGGGATAAAACCTACCTTCTTATTTCAGCTTTCCTATAAAGAAAAAAAAAATAATATAAGAAAACAGTAGCTTTTCAGGCAAGAAGGAAGAATTAGGATAAAGAAGCTCCAGTAAAGAAACATCTACCAAGTAAAAACCAGCAAAATGCTGACGTTCTGGGCTCAACACTGCATTTTTAACAACTACACTGTTAAAGTGAGTTAGTCAAGTAAAATGCTTAGACAAGACTATCTGCTGTCAGAAAAAGAGGCTTGCATGCTTTTCCTCCACACACTGTCATCGCTACAGCATCCACTGAAGGTAGGACCTCCAAGGAGCATTTCAGCACTTCTCACAGCTCTGACTCCAGAAAAGCTCTTTGTATTGCTGGAAGTCTGTATATTGGCATGATGAGAAAGTTGTAACTGTAAACTGTTGAGCTAAACTATTTATGCTTGCAGAACAACTATTAAGTGCGCAAGTGGAGCAGAAAAGGAGTAGAAAGTAAAATCATTATGGTGATTGGTTACAGTAGGCAACCATTCCAGGCTGCGGCGTATAGATCACAATACTTGCATGTCCAATAGCTCAAAATTCAGCACCTGCTTAAATACTAAAGCACTCTGGGAAGAGTTGACTAGAAACAGTTATTTGCCCACAAACAATCCGAAATTCCTCATGCAGCCTGAAGAAACACAAAATATTCAGTTAACAGACAAATCTGCTCTATGCCATATTCTTCATTTGTCTGTACGTTTCTGAAGCCAAAACGCATTAAAAAAAACCAAGGAAAATTCCCTTGAAAACAAAGGTTCTATTCATTACTTACGAAAATATTAATTTTCTAGCATCAGAATACATTTAGCATGTGGAAAAGTCAGGATTGTCTATGCTTCTCTTTTCTAAGCAGTAACTCTTTGTAGGCAGACTTCTGCTTGACCAGGAAACTTATGAAATTCTGCTAAGACATGCAGCAAACATCAACAGCATGGCACCACGTACACAAAGTGAAGTATTTCTCCAAGGTTCACTTCAGATACTGTTTCAAACTGATAATAAATTCCCTTCCATAAGTTTGCACCATCCTAACTGACTGCAGCATTTGAGTCCAGGGTGTCCTCAGAAACGCTCCAAGAAACCTGGGGACAAGGCAGCACCCTGATGTAGCTCTGCAATGCAGCAGAGATGGAAAGCACAAGCTTCATACCCAAAGACAACATACAGGAAATGCTCAAGTAAACTACTGTCTGTGTGAGCCAAAGGAGGAAAGTTCAGGGGGTATTAACATTTTTCTATCTGATGAAAACCAGACTACAAAAGGTATGAGAAACAGATTTGTCACTATACAGCTTTCCACAAGTATCCAGCTGCCAGAAACGCTAAACAGCACAATTCAAAAAGGAGGCATCATGCCAGCTGTCATATTCATGTATATAGAGAGTGAAGTAAATCAAGAAAGGAAAAGAAATTAAGGTTAGTTTCACTTAAGGGGATTGTATTCATTCCTCTTTATTTTTTTTTTCCTCCACAACGTGCAAGTTGAAAATCCAAAAGCCAGTTTAACTTACAATGTAGAGCCCATTCTTACACTGAAATTCAGTTTTCAAATTAAATATGTTGGACACACAGCTGGCCAATCAAAATTATGTCCCTGTGATAACTGTGGAGTACTGTGCTTACACGTTGTTACGCCCTGCTCTCAGTTACCTCATTTTAATCAATAGCATATGGAGACACATCGTAAGACACGTAAGATACTCATTGTAAACATCATTCTTCCTCTGCAGGAGAAGAAATCATGAATTTACCTATATTACAGTCCCATACAGTTTACAATGGCTGTTTACAACGACCCAGCCTAGCTATTTTTTGCAAGATGATACAGATTTTTTTCTACACCTTCCTTGAGCATCTTTGTGTTTCAGTGCCTTTTAGAAGCAGAACAAATTTATAAATCGAGCAATAAATTTCCTAAACTTCAAGAGAAATTTAAGTTACTATTATCTGCATATCTACTTATTCCAACATTTCCTCAGGATCTTGCCTGCCACACTCCATCTCCTACTTCCACGGATTTCCCTTACAACACACACTTGTTAAAGCAGCAGCAAACACAACAAGCAAAGCATCTTTCCATAGGAATACACATTTTTCACTGGCTAAAGATTTGTCTCCCTTTAGCAGAGACAGATTAGAATCTCCAGATTAAAAGAAACCTAGAATTCTTGAAGGACAAAGAGCGCCCAAAGCTTTATCTGGTAAAGGGCTTAGTCTACATAGCACAGCAGTTTGGACTGAGCATACTCGTATTGGACAAATAAGCGTATGTATTTATCCTCCATCTTTTCTCATCTGTATATAACGCAGGCAGAAAAGACCCACCGCTATCCACCCACAGTGCTCAATCTCATTATTTCACCACCGCACAGAACAGCACACCGGGCAGCCTGTTCACACCCACACGTCTGGTAATCAGAGAAAGCAAATTATTAGTTCAGTTGTTATGCTAAAGCACGGACGGACCTTGTCAGCATTTCTGGGAAGAAATTCATGAAGCCACCACCTCCCAGCCACCCGCTCCTCCCCATGCCACTTGGCAGTGACCCCATGGCACAGCAGGTGATGTGCCGGCTCCTCGCATGCAGCATGCCACATCCCAGTGTCTGCTGAAGTCCAGAGCAAGACATTCTCACACACCTTCGCTGAAAGCCCCCTCTGTCCTTTAATGCTCCGGACTCGTGGCAGCTTGTAATGCTTCATGAAAACTAATGGAAAAATACTTCCCCCAGAGAGCAATCTGTCAGAGGAGAATTCATTTATGACCTGGCTAAATGAGCTTCAGGGCATCAAGGGCTTCCTGGCAAGCAGGAGGAATTATTCAAATCCCACTTGATTTTCCCCCCTGCCATTCTTTTGCCTTGCCTATGTTGCCACCAGAAGCTGGAGCCACCACTAATAACCAGCCACTCTGCCCTACTTATTTTCCTAACAGGGTCAAATTCTACTACACATGCCATGTGCTGTTTATTTCTGAAGGTCTCTAGCCAGCCAGCTGCTCTGCAATTCACTTTCCCCTACCACATATACTTGAAAATGCATACACTACGCCCCAATAAAACAGCTTTTAGACAGTCAGGAACACTTTCGTCACTATGTAATCAATTTAAATACTTGGATTTGATGCACTGTTGTCAGAAACATGGGAGATTTAACACGTTGCCCATTTAATTACACACACAAACCGGGTTATATGAGATCTGCAAAAATTTGGTTTGGGAATCAGGAAAAAACCCAAACATGAGAAAAATATTTGGCACAGCTCTGTGCCCTACAGTCCTGAAATATTTATAACACTACTTGACCATAGGAGCTAGCACTGCCACCCTCACACATTCAAAAACCGTGAGTCAGGCCCTAGAAATAAGGAGTGCTTTTTAATCTCACAATTTTAATGCCAAGAAGATACACTGAGGTTTCACTGGGTTATTCAACTTGCTTTTCTTGACTCTTCAATGCAACACTGAATAATTATTTTGGTGATTTAAATCTAAACCAAATTTTGATAAAAGCACACCAGTGCCAAGAACTGGGAGCTTAACAGCACCCCTGCAACACTGCCCTCCCAAAAGCTCACAGTGACACTCAAGTATGGCACCAGAAGGAGTAACTCTGACTTCCTCTACAGTCTCAACCGTAGCAATCTTCCCACAGATCCTCCCTTCAAAGGGCTGCTTTAGGAATATCACTCCAGCATGCAGGAAAACAGCAAAAGAGGTCGAAGACAGCGATGGGTGGTCCTGAGTAATGTCCAGCTAGGGTTACTGGTGAGGTAGTAGACTCAGAGCACTTCCTCTTCTTTATGGGAGGATTGGCAAAACAAACCCAGCTCTGCTGTAACTGCAGTGTGGTCCCTCTGATGACTTAGATTTTGAGTCCATTTTAGTTCAAGCCTTTCAACAACTTTACTCCTCCTCCCAGCATGAATGAAAGGGATGTGTAATGGTTGAAATAGTATCTTTCGGGTGATTTTTAACCAACAGTTTGCTTTTAGACTGCATTTACTGCTGAACAGAGATTAACCCAAGGAATTTGCTACTTTCTTTAAAAGCCGTTTAGCCCTATCACATTATTAAAACCTCATGGGCAAGTGAAACCCAAACCGTCTGTGCTCTCCTGAACCAGAATGGCCTGGAGTGGCTGAAGGAGTATACCTGCTACTCTTGCCATGAACCTGGGAGAGCAATAGTATTCTTGTGGCAGGCTCCAAGACAGCCTCATACACAGGACTTTACGAAACTGAAATATATAGTTAAGTCTATACATCCAGGGTGGTCACATGGCTGCCAGGAAAGTAAAAGTCAGAAGCCACCTCGAGACCCATCTGATCAGCTCTCATGTAACCCCAGTATTTCCCCTGAAGAAGTTGGTAGTGCTTTCTGGGCTGGCAACCCAAAGGGTGCACATGCTGCTGACGACATCTATGCTTGTTTAAGAGTCCAGTGGTATCCAAGGTGCTCTCTGCTGCATAAAAGAGCAGCTTGTTTCTTGATGCTGAAGCACTTCCTGCAACTGTACCAATAACGCAAAAGAGATGCCATATAGCCTTGCTTTTCTGATTAACAGAAGCCCATTGCTGGGCACAGTAAAACCAGGAGTGCTACACTCTGGCAAGGACTGACACCGTAAAGAAAATCAGAATGCCAAGGATGGTTACAGACTTATCTGCAGTACTTAGCTCAAAACAAAAGTAAAATATCCCTATAAATTTATACCATGCAGTATACAGAGTCCAAACCCTTCATCATTTGTCATTTGGAGATTTCTGACAAATATCCTATATACTTGATTTTAATAGTTTTGTGGGGTTTTGTAGTTTGGGGGTTTGTGTTTTTTTTTCTCCACCTACCTCTCGCGATTCCCTTCATTCTTATCCCATCATACACTTTGAACCCTAAGCTCTGTTAATGCTACAAATCGTAATAGCTTCTGAACAGCATTCCTCTTAAATCATAACTAACAGCAAAAAACACCTGGTAGATTTATTTCAGCAGTAAGAAAGACGTCCTCGGGCTAAGGAAAGCAAGGGGAGGGAAATAGAAGCCAGTACAAATTATGTTCTTGCAAAACTACCTTCCTCTTTATGCTAAGACAGGTGACAAATTGAAAGACTCAAATCTATTTGGCATAAACTCAAAAAAAGGGCACTAAAAAACCAACTCTTGATTCAACTTGAGTGGTTAGCAATCTCAGGTATTTCCTAACTCTTAATGCCTATTGTTATATATTACATTTCCCAGAATTGACACTAATATTACATAAATGTCATTGCATCTAAGTCTAAACTACTTGCATGGCACCCCTCTGAAGCACAGCAGTTACACATTCCACAAAGCTTATCTTTACCCCCTCATTCTGAATAATATTTTTTTTCCATGAGGGATTCCCCCTTGTGAGGTCTCACCTCTCCCCTATATTCCTACAGAAGTTTCTTTCAAGGGAAGAAGTCCCTGCTGCAGGACAAAGAGCGACTTATACAAGGCAATCATCAGCAGAGCAAAACAGAACAGGAGAATCTCTACAAATCCTCATTTGGTACCCTGGGGATAGGTTCTTTGCTAAAGAGAGCAACAGAAGTCAGAGAGCAGGAATGGGAATCACTGAGCTAACTGAACAGGCGTGGATTGGGACATGCAATAAAATCAAGTACAGAGTTGCGCATATGGCAAGTGAATGACAAGAGGAGGCATTCGGAGTTACTAAAAGCACTCGAAGCACTCCGTCCTGCTGATGAGGTCAAGAGCCAGTTGACGTCAATGGCTTAAAGCATCCAGAACCATGTACTTACACTGCCTCCATCACCATGCCAAAACTGCGCTTACACTTGCAAGGAGGAAGCAGGGGGAAAGAAACCCAGTAGTTTAGCCTTCTCCAACAGCACGAGTTTACAAAGTAAAGCATCAACACTAACTGCTTTTGCCCTAAATCCTTACTTCAACTGCTGTAATCAGAGTTTCCTGTGAGCAATATCCAGTTATTTAATTCCACACCATCCAGCACAGAGCTATAAACTGATCTAGGCTGTCAACTGCAACAACAGCAGTTTTCACCAGGTCAGGTATCAACACAAATTAACATCATTTGAAGTTTTAATAATCAGTAGTTTGTACATTTTAAAGTTCAAGTGTAGAAGTTTCAACGGAAGAAAACGCTCTTGTAGAGGAGATACTTGACCAGCCCGAGAGTATCATGTTCCCTCTGGTACAGAGAGACACTGGCAAGTCTGAGAACTAAGTGCGCATCCCAAGGTGTTATGGCTAACAGTCACTGGCTAATGCATCTTTGAGAGAAAAAAGAAAGTTGGCTGGGAAAGGTCTCCTCCAAGCAAATCTGTGTTTCTCTCCTTCTGGTAACAACAGTCTGAAGACCCAGCACTGCAGGATGCTGAGCAGCAATGTACATCTCCATAGGCTGAGCTTTAAGCAAGAGACATCTCACGGATGCAACTTGTATGCCTAAAATTATACTTCTGCAAGTGTTTTTGCATTGCCAAGGCTTGGGTTCTTCGCATTTACAGAATTATGCTCACTCTGCACAATAGCAAGATAATTTAATTTACAAATTGAGTATGCTCTCAAAGGAAATTCATGTCAGCCCCTGCTACAATGACTTTTGCTTGTAGCAAGTTGCCAAAATACGACAGCTGGAAAGTGGAGAGAATAGACTGCATCCATAGCTGACAAAAGCTGTAATTTAATAAGCATTCAGTGGCAGTTTTCACAGCTTAGTACATTGACAGACGTGTCCTAGCAAGTCTGGCTTTGGTACTTCAAATTGTACTGTCCCCAGGTATGTGTCCCTACTATTGTGACAGCAGCCCCAGCTCATGTTGGGCTAAGTGAGCTGCACCAGTCCCACCTACTATCCCTGCTTAGGGCACTGAGTGAAAGAGTTTCATCCATAGAGTTACTTTGAGCTCTGACATGCACATACAAGCACACATAGCACACATTTTCTTCTGCCAACCTTCTTCAGCCAATGACTACCACTGAAAGAAGGGTGGTTGCTAATTCGTGTACAAGAAAAGCATGAGCTTTCTTAAGGAGCTTATTCCCATTTTAGTGAACTACCAGTGTTTTGGGTTCCCCTCACCACCATCACACACTCTCCCCTCTGTGCACTAGGAAAAAATTTAAAAAGAACAAGAACTCAGGCTGCCAGATAGGATGCAATGCTGCCTACTTTCCAACCACTACTGCTTCCTTTGCAATGTTGACTGTATCTGAACACTATCTACATTGCACTTGATCAAGCCATAAAAAGTCCTCTGCAAAGTACCAGTTAACTGTCCTCTGAGGTTGGATTATATTCTGCTTGTCAGAATACATATTTGGGGGGATGCCTTTTCATTTGTGAATAATTGCTAGCAAACCACCTTAGACACTAAGCAGAGAACACTCTACTCAGTCTGGACTCAAAACACTGTGACCTGACCAGATGCTGCAGAAAGCCAGGAGAAAACAAGAGAATTTACCAAGATGTCTTAAAGCTCTATAAGCCTTCCATTTCCCTACTGATCTAATGAAAGTAAGCCCAACCTAACTTCCAAAACCTCTCTGGCTTGTAGATCTCCACTATTTTCTGTTTGGTTGGTTGTTTTGGTGTGGTTTTTCTTTTTTTTTTTTTTTTTTGTTTAGGTGTTTTTTTTTTGGTGGCTTTTCCTTTTAAAGGCATATGCTGAAGAAAACCAGAACAGCATAGAAGGAATTGCTGAGACACATGAGCAAGTTGGAAGCAAGCAATCCCATTAGTCTACCTTTCTGTGTCTTTCACAACACCAGGCTAAGTCTAGAACCAAAAAGAGAAGAGAGAGAAATCACTGGCAAGAAGTCCTCACCCTCTCTCCCAAAAAAGCCAACAATTTTGACCTCTTACTTGATAGGAAAAGTTTCATTTACTAGCAGCACTGGACTAGAAACTATGCCTGGCTTCTTGTGTACCAGATGTACATTAGAAAGAAAAAGCTTTAACAACAAACAACAGTAAAAACTTTGAGAATAGGCTGCCCTGTCTGGCTGAGGGAGTATTTGCACAGCAAAGCTGCCTTTCTTTTAAGGGTTCTAAGCAAAAGATATTCTACAGCTAGAGTTTCCACCAGGGTGATAGTCTCCTTAATAAAAAAATACATCTTTATGTATATCTGCATTTTTTGTATTTACAGCATTCTGCCTTCGCTCAACAGAATTCCTTGTTAAAAATCTCAAATGCTATTATAACCAATACAACACCACACTTGAGACACACTTCAGTCAATTTCTGCACAGGTTTAATAGATTTTGGATGTAAAAACATATACAGAGAATCCAACTACACTCATAAACACAAAAGCTTAAAAACCAGGGAGTTCTACCTTTCTGAAATTTATGGACTCTACATTAATCCAGATCTAGCATATAAATAACTATTCAAACCTTCCACAGCTATGAAATAATTAACACAAAATAGATGTTTCTGGTACCTTCCTGTGTTAGAGTACTTCAGATTGTTCAATCACTTGTTAGGGAAAGAACTAGATACCGCATTAGGTCATCCCTTAATATAGTCCAGGGTAAGTCAAACTTCTTTCATATCCAGTTAACACGCAAACCATTTGACCTTTCCAACAGGACTACTAAAGACCTGGCAAGATCCACTTCTTATCCTATGGGACTTCGCACAAGGCATTACATTTTACTTTAGGGCTTTGTTACAAGCACAGCTGACAGCAATTTCAGGAGTTCATACTTTCAGCTACATACACACTATTTTCTCTTGCTTTTACTAAGCTTAACTGTTTAAGCTGAGGTTTCCAATGCAAGACTAACTCAGAATGAGCAAGCTATAATAATAATCCACAATAAAAAAATATTATGAACAATTCAAAATTTTCTGGTCTACACTAAAGAAGAAACAACAATCTCGAGTGATGCATAGCATCTTCTCATTTTAAGTGGGGACTCAACACTTGGTACATCTTGAAGCTCAACAGTACACAGGCAGAAGCCACCAAGCTGCACAGAATTATTAATTTCACTCCAAGTTTTCTGTATCATAAAACACTGAAGGCTACTATTTTTACTTAACAGGGAAAATAAAGTGACTGACAGCAGAAGTCTCTTTGTGCTCTGTGGCTGCTTACTCATAGTTTTGATATGTAGTTTATTCCATTGGTACAGCACTTAATTCATTTGCTTTGAGGGTGTGCATCATGATACAGTCTTTGATTTGTAACATGTTAGTTTGTCTCTCAGGTACCTCTACTGGGGCCAGCATACACAAAGGACTGTGTGGTGGGAACTGCGCTGGTATCACAAAGTGACAAAAGATGAAAAGCTACTCTGTGTGGAACACCATCTCATTAACTGACAGTGCTGAAAGGCAAGTGATGAATGAAGCTGAGAAATGGAAAAACGAGAATGGGAATACCCCCGTGCAGTGTTATGAGAGTCATTAAAATCAGGCTTTTACAGGCTGTCCGTAAAGAGTGGCTTGCATTCCCAAACTTGAAACCTTAGGTTTGTTCTGCAGAAGTGTTTAGTGGCCATGGGCATTTGCAGCTGGCCTGTGATTGCGTAGCAGTCAGTCACAGATGGCACCTGCCCCTACTCACAGCTGTACCAAACCAAGCAGCATCCACATTTTGTTTCCCTCTTCCTCTGTCGCCCATTCCTACTCTTCCCTGAACTCCATTTCCCTGTTTATCTAGTTTTAAGCAAGTAATTAGAGAGGCTGCTCTTGCAGCACAATCACAGCACAAGCTCCTCATGCTTTCTGGGGTCTTTTTTCCTCCTTTTCTGAAGTCAGGACTGAACTGCCACAGCACAGCATTACTAGCATGACCACACTCCTGAAGAAAACTCAAGATCAGTTCACAGAAGCAAATGAAATTACAAACCTGATCTACTAGCAAACTTGTCTGCTAAAACCATCATAGCCCTAGACACATACCACTCACAATCACCTGCTATCATATCTACAGCAATAGCTTGTCTGCATTTAAACCAGACTAGAAAAGTTAGTGACACTCAACCTCTTACCTATCAGCTCTGCCTTCAGCAGCACACATCAGAGCAGCAGGACACTATAAACTTCTAAACACAAGAAAGGCAAAGCACAGCAACTCCTCAACGCAACACACATCAACATGGTAACTGAAGTCCTCAAAGGACTCTCTGCCCGAAGTTCATAGACCTTTTCTTCCACTCATGTCAACTCTTCCAAGAACAGATAGCACAGCTTTCCACAAATTCAGTTTGAAGACCTCTTATTGTTAGGGAACCCAAACAGACACTTTTGTCATATTTTCCCTACTTTTCCTTCCCTGAAGACCTGAGTCATTCAAAGCCTCATGTAACACTGGCCTTCTGAGTGGCATCTTTTTCTTCTGGCTCTATTCTTATAAGAGCCACCTATGAAAGTAAATGTACTTCTACTTCTCATATCTGTTCAAACAAGCCTCAGCCTCCATTTTTCTTGGTTTTGACCACTGTCAGGAGGAATATCACCTTTCCCATATTTCCACTGCTTTAGGCACACAAGAGAGTTTCCTCTCACACTTTCTCTTATATTGATAACATACGAAATCTATTCTTAAAAAGTCAAAACAAATGAGGGGAAAAAAAAAAGCCAACAATGTTATCTCTTGGCTCCATACCAAAGCCAAACAATCAAACCTTTCAACACCATGTCTCTTCTCACAATGCCTTTTGATAGCCATCAGCCAATGAATAATGAGAAAAACAGTTACACTAAAAATAGCATCTCCAAACGGTGGGGAAGTCGACAGAAGTTGTCAGACCTCCAGGGCCAGATATTTGCAAAGAAAACATGCCTAATTTCTCTGCAGTTACTATTCAATAAATGGTCCTGCTTTTTGGCCTCTGGAAGAATTGCCAATTTTGCATCTGCTCTGAACATCTAATCAGAGTTTATTTTTTCCACTACATCTGTCTTTGAGAAGCAGACACTGCAAAACAAATACTTTAATTTTTCCATCATGAAGCATTTAGCTTGTACGTCTCATACTGCAACTAAACAGCCACTTCCAAGGGGAAAAAAAGAGTTGCAAGCATTTTTTAATGTAAAAAGAACATGTTCACGCATCCAATCAAATATCCTTCAGCTACAAGCTCTTTGGTTCCTTTTCACCCCCCAGTACAGCCAGATTCACTTTTGGGGCAATGACATCAGTAGAGGAACTATTTTAAAGTAAGTTAGCTTCCTCCGTGGTCTGAGGAGCTTCTCTGACAAATAAAGTCATGAACAGATGAAATGCAGACACTTTTCTTCAGCCTCTTCTCCCCCATACCTCCCCTCTTTTTCCCACCCTCACTCCAGTGATGATCTGTCTTGCTCTAAACTGCATAGCAGAATAGACAAGTGAAGGGAAACAAATGGTCTGGGGGAACACAGCCCTTCTCCCAATTTTTCAGCACAAGAGGTTAAGCAGTGGTGGGAAAAGAGGCAGTCAGGAAACAATGTGCCTACTGATCTCTCTTTCCACCTTCAAGTCAAACTGAGGAGCCCTAAAGAAGGATGTTGCTTGCATGCAACTGCACAAGCTCCGAAGCACTAACTAGCACTCTAAAGACTTTTAGATAACACTCATATTAAACCACTTGTGCATCTGGGAGCTTTACAGTTGTCCATATTCCACTTGATTCTCAAAGAAAAAAACTCTGCTCCTTCAGGGCTCGTTGCAGAGAGGATGCAGATTTCGGCACTGGTAGCTCATTTGTCATTCTCAGTATTTTTGCAGTAAACCGCATCTTGTAAACAGAATTAAACAGAACAGAGTAACACTTCTTCGTGTATGCTTTGGCTAATCCCACTTATTTCATAAGCACTGATAGCTCCTGTAAAACATAGCATTTACTGACCTAGGAGCAGGATCAGCAGGTAAGTGTGTGATGTCTGCCAGTATCTTTGACCCTGTGCCAGGAAATTGCAGTAGTGGAGTACATCTTCAGCTGTATTTTGTGCAAACCATCACAACTCGGTAGCAGATCAAACCAGCACAGCAATGGCAGCAGCTGCCAGTTAGAGCTTAGTCAGTAGCTTCCAGGATGGAGCATAAAGTTACTGACACAATCATCACTGGCCAGGACACCAGTTGTTCCAGTTTTTCTCTCCTATTTCACATGCCTGCTTGAAAGACCATTTCCGCAATCCATCCGCACCCTCCCCTTCCCCCCTTCAATAACTTATTTTATACTTACAAAAAAAAAAACAAAACATGATTTTACTCGAAATTACACACTTGGCTTAATAATTCATGCAAACACAAGGGCAACAGTATTAGCCAGACTCCAGTCAATCAAAGCTGACATGCTCAAGGTGCATTCAATGCACCATTTTCCTTTATTATCTTCTCATTGACATTATTTTCACACGTTCATATCTTTAAAACGGCTTGCTTCCAAACATTAAGGTAGCCAAGGCCAAACCCCTGAATAAGAAAACACTGTGGAAAAACAATCATACATGCTCCACCCATGTGCACAGTTTGCCGGGTAATCATGTATGTACCTGGGCAGGAAAGAAGAAAGCAGGAGAGAAAAGGAGACAACTTCTCTGACAGTGACGTCCTGATACCAGCATGAAGATACTTCAATATGTTCAGATGGGATGAATACCAAGCAGTTGATGCATCGATGCATAGCTGAATGCACATGTACTCCCTCCTTCATCCCAAGGTGGGCTGCTCTTCCATCTACTCCCTGATGGTACTGCTTGCTGATATTCACTATTGTTAGTCTCCCATCAACTATAAGCTTGCAACACTTATACCACAGAAAAACACACTTGAAAAAGATGAAATACTGAAAACTTAAAAATTGCAAAAAGAAAGGATTATTCCTAAGGTTTGGGATTTCTGTTTGTTTTCTAGGGTGGGTTGTTTTGTGGTTTGTTTGGGTTTATTTGTTGTTTGTGTTTTCTTTGTTTCTTTGGGTTCTGATTAGTTGGTTGGGTTGGGTTTTTTGTTGTTGCTCTAAGAGGCAAATTGAGCAGTGAAGCAGGAAGAAGCTGGGGCAAAACACACTCAAAGAAGTTGCAGTATTAAAAACAGAGCTGTCAGTCAGGTCAAGCATTTCAAAAAGAAATACTCCATTTCATTACTGCATGAGGAGAAAGACATAGAGCAAAACATTTTTTGAAGGAAGTTGATTAGAGCTGCCATGAGGATTAAACAAAAAAGTAACTTTTAAATAAAAGAAAACATCCCATGTATCTGCATTAGGTGGAAGGGTATCTAATGCACACAGGCTACATTACTGCTCAAAGTAAGGTTTCACTTCAGCATTTCCTTGTTTCTAGCGGTAAATACTGCCATAAACCAGAGACAAGTACTGTTTCTAGACTGCACAATCTCCCGTCGTACAGGTACCACTACAGAATAAACCACCTGGAAGCCTTACAGTACAGTTACATGTGGTGGCCTGAGCTACATTAACACTTGGCTATCAACAAAAGATACAGATCTACTACCTCAGCCCACTCTTTACTCCTGGTTGAAGAGTAAATATACAATTGTTTTACATTCAGAGCAGCTTCCTTCCCACAGACCCCTCTTCAGTCAGATCCATATCCACCACCACACTACCATCATCACTTCCACTCCACATCAGCCTCCCAGTGTTGAATTCCTGACCTGCATAATGGCTCTGCAGGGCTCAGACAGGTGCCTTTGCCAGGTAAGCAGAAGGACTGTGAAGAGCCACCCTGCTGAAGTCCAACCAGATTCAAGTATATATAAAAGGCACTGCAGACATTTTTGTTGTGCAGATTTATGCCACTTACTATAAGGCTATATACCCAGCATCACATATATTTATTACCATGAAATGTGTACAGATGTGTAAGTATACACAGCAACTATAAAGCACTAAGAGAGCTATATAAAGTGACTGATGTAACCCTGCAATAACTGTTGCTATCGGTTATGCTGCAACCGGCCTACAATATACTAGCTCATGAAAAATCAAATGCTACTGCTACCCCTGCATTAATTTTAACCTGCTACACCTTGGCTGACATTAAGAATTTCAACTGAAGAACACAAACCAGTCTTGGTTTACCTTACAAAGGCAACAAGGAATACACTCATTAAAACTGCATTCTGCATAAAGCTACCTAACTTACTAAAAACTTTCTCCAAAGAACCACATGAGACCTTAAATTATTCAAATCATTAGTAAAAAGTCATTAGCTTTTCAGATACACTGGTTTCTAAAGCTGTTCATTTTCTGTGCTTCGTGCATTGTACTTTATTTGAACTTAATTTCAAGGAGTTTAAACTAAAGCAGGAAATTAGCCCTCAGCAGCGCAGCCAGATTCATCCTCAAGCATCTAGAGGACAAACTAAAACCAAAACAAAACAAAACCAAACCAAACCGAAGAAGTCCTCCTTGCCAAAGAACATAATTCTGCTTTCTCATTACTGTTTTGCTAAAATAATTTAATTAGCAGCCTTCGGACACAGGAAGTCATTTATGCTTCATCAGGAAAAGGAGGGCTGGAGGGGTGTGAATGGTACGCACTGTTCTAGCATACCAGGAACACAGCATTGAATTCTTCCAGCTATCAGGCCAAAGCTGGATTGGCATACCAGAACTAAGCACTTTTTTAATCCAAAGGGAGAAAACAAAACACACACCATTTTTTTGGCAGTCTAATATTTGCATACTCTTACACACATAACTGCAAGTAAGAAGAAACAGTTCAGCTGTGGAGCAGTGCTAAGGCACAATCGCTGAATTGGATATTGTGCTTTCCCATCTCATGCACAAATTAAAGTCCTAAAACCACCCCAGTCCACATCTTTCATTACATTCTGCTTTTGCCAGCACTGACATTTGTCATTAGGGAATCCCATAACTGAGGCTTTTATATGTAGCTATTTAGGCCAATTCCCCTAGGCTACTCTATGCGACAGCATATTTGATTCCTGCAATAAAGTAGTAGTCTAGACTAATTTCAACATATGTTTCCTCTTTAGAGGAAGGCTGCTTAACAGTGGGACCGTATGGTAGATCTCCAGGACCGCAAAGGCTCCTACAAAAAAAACTATTTCCCTTCCCTAAAACTAGCTGTTTACCAGGGTTTACTGCCTCCAAGCACTTAACTGCTCATCAGTACCATGTACGAACACCCTATGTAGGCAGAAGCCTATGCTTTTTCAAATCGTTCTTATGACAGCACTTCTACCATCAAATCAGAAGAGCATTATCCGCAACCCTAGTTCAAATTTCTCATTACTGTAGGAGTAACCAGCTACTGAACATGAAACTGAATTACAGTTGAGCTTGAAAATCCCTGGAATTTGAGAATAAACTGCTTCTCAACCCTTTTCTGGCTCAGATATCATCTGTACTCATCTGTACACAGGTATTTCTACACGTCTCCAGTCCATTTTAGCCATATAAAAGTAATTCTGCAGAGCCAAACCATATTTTAACTTCACCAGCATAATCCACCAGTGGATAGAATAAGCCAAGTTTAAATGAACTGGCAAGGTTTGAATCGCTAGTTGAGATTAGCTAAAAATATTCCCATGATGCACAAACCCAAATAGAAACCTGCTCCATCTTCCAGGGCAGTATCAATTCTGCAGTCCCAACAGGTGTAAAAATAATTCATCTTTGTCACTAAACTATATGAATATGCAGGAGGCAGAGGAGAGCTGTCAACAGACAAGAGGCCATTGCACATAAATGCTTCCATGCTGCAAACCAAATTTAAAGGTGCTAGAGTACAGAGCCATCAGGAACCGGTTTCTTTACCCAGAGATTTCCAAAGATCCTATAAATTAAGTACTGCTCGTCCCTGTATTTCATATATGAACTGTTTCAGCTGCATGCGGAAGGCTTTGAAACTCAGCCTGTACTGAAAGACCAGCCTTCATTGAAAAAATGGCTTTAAAGTAGGAAACTAGTTAGATAGTGCCTGAGTACAAAAATCGCATTTGTTTTGATTTAGTTCCTCAAATCCTTTGAATACCAGTTCAGAACGCATACACTATAAAACACTCATGAGAAACTGTCACATTCACTCAGGCACTTACCGATGAACTGCTATGTACAGCTACTGCCATTTAAGTGCCTTTTTATTGTAAATAGCGGGATTTGCAAGCACAGACACCAGGAGATCCTCAAGCTGCTAAGAGCTGCTGAATAAACAAGGGTAACCTGAGTGATTTTTTCCTGCTGCCTCCTATCTGAACCGCACAGACTCAGCCCTGCACAGAAAATTGCTTGTTTCCTGCCAGCTTCCAGCCTTTGCATTGGTGTTTTCTGGGTGGGAATTAAAGGGTGGCTTCTTTTCTTGTTGCATAAATAAATGCAGATAAAATGACCATTCCAAGCAAACACATCCTTCCTAAAATAATTTTGCTGGAGCCTTCGGATAACACTGATTTATTTTCCCAGCGTCTTGCCCTCTCCCCCTCTCCCCCCCTCCCCTCCCCAAACAGCCCTCCATGCCACAGGGCAAACTGAACCTTAGCAACTCTAATGGCTTGGCATACTTATGCCTGAAGGTTGCAGGTTGGCCACAGCATAATAGATACCCACATGCAGGCAAAGAAACACATGCACTTACCCGAGAGATAGATAGAGGCACATTGAAATCCTTGCCCCCTTGAAGCCTGAAACCCCAAGGAGCTGGGCCAACCAAAGACACGCTGTAGTTGCTCATGTTGTTTGGTTTTCAAGGATCAAATCCAACGAACTGATGCCTGTGGAAGAGGATTAGAGTTTTAATTTAAAGACTAAAAAATCAAAAGGCACTGTCTACCACTTTGAAAGCCTTCTTTCTTTATCTTTTCCCCTTCATAGTATAAAACTAGCCAATAAATACACATCAGGTTGGTCATTACTTGTGCTTTTATTCCTCATATGTTGTTCTCCTCCATAGCTTAGGAAGCAACGTAACTAGGGAAAGCAACATAGACTTGGGACTTTGAGAACTTCTCAGCACCAGACGTCTTGACAACTACTTCTCACTAACACTAACATAGCCGGGGAAAGTGGGGGGATGCCCAGCACTGAAGCTCATCTTAAAAAAAGTTGAATGTTGAGACAAGCATGAATTGATAGCATCCCTTAAATCCAAGCATGGAAGAAATTAGCACTACTGGCACATTCATTTCTACCAAAATGAATATCATATGCTTCTATGTCATCAGCTCGAAGCTTGTTTCTAAACACATTATGTCCTGACAGTTGCAAAACATAGCAGTTTTGAAGTTAATCTGAAGAAAATAAAAACCCTGTGACTTCTTTATTTTTATAGCATTAGCTTCATATTGGTAGAACAATGTAACAGACAAAACAGATCTTAAAACCAACCCTCAAATGAAAGCCATGAACTAAAGTGAAATACCCACAGCCACAACTTGGTACTGAGGAAGCAAAACCCAGGCATCTTCCTCCTTTAAATTACCTTTAAAAGGCAACTGAGGCACTTAATTGCCATTCAGCGTCAAAGACAAGGGCTGCAGTTTCGTCTCAGATAAGTAATGTTACAATGACATCTTAGGTAGTGGATGTCGTCTATTTTTGTATGGTTGAAGCCAGGCAGGAGCACACCAGGGCGGGCTGGTGTAAGACTACACCAGGGCACAGCCTGATTCCATACACATATAGGGACATTTAAGGTGGACCTTTGGTTGCAAGTGGGCTGCAAACCCCACTGGGCTTCACCAGCCAACCCTCACAGACCATCAGAGCAGGTCTGTCATGCAGCCTCTGTCAGTGCAGGGATGGACATTTAATGTCGCCCCCTTAGAAATCCAGCAGTAACAGAGATCTATTGCTCAGACAAGTTTCCAAATCAAACGGTAAACTTCCTTCACACCAATGGCCATTCAGGTGTAACCAGAACACAGCTGCTGACATTGGGCAGAGCAATACATATATATTAGGAAGCTAAATTCGGAGTGGGTACCCAGCCAGTTCCTGACGTGCCTGTTGGCACCCAGCAAAAGGACAGCTCTGACCCTAGGCGCCCAATAAACCCACCTCTAAAAGTCTCAACAAGCACCAATGTACAGAAGGGAAACACACACTGCTGAGCTTTTATGTGGCTGAAAAGGAAGAAAAGAAACAAAAAATCTCCACCAAGTTTCAACTAGGACTCCTAGGGGGCTCGCTCAACACTAAAGCTAGGCAACAAGTCATTTAATTGCTCTGCACACCGAATCCTTTATAAAAAGGGGACTTTAATTAATCACAGATTTCTTTCCATACAAAAACACGAATTCTTTTCATTCCCTCTAAATGAAATCCACCGCGGTGACAGGTCGCTATAAATTAGAGACTGGAGAAAAGCAAACCACAGCTCATGACCAGCACACAAGCAGTTCATTGGCACAGGCAGAAAGCTTTACCTAGCAGCTGAAATTGAAGCACTTGTGCAGCTTTTTTCTCTTTTTTAATTAACAGCTAGTTACAATAACAGACCTAGGAAAAGATTATACTCCATTAGGAAATACTACTGTTCTTTCCCACTTGTAGCAACTACAAACAGGAGGGAAGAGACTGCAGGCTGAAATATCACGCATCGCACTCAGCATCACTCATCTTTCCTTTCTAAACCCTCGATTCTGCCATGTCTGCATCTCCACGCTTACCTACATACACCAGGGAAGGCATGGCAGACAAAAGAGACCCACTCAAAGTTTAATTTAACGGATTTCTTAAAACACGCTAAAGCAACACCTCAAAAGAAAGCATTGCAAACCCACCAACCCCATTTGCATTGCGCAAACCAACCAGCCAAGGGTGACGTTGTGCAACTTTCATTTAGATGATCAAACGCTTGCGGGATCTCCTTCTGGAAGGGGGAATTTCAAAACGAAAGCAGAAACGCTCGCCTGCACCACTGCCCGGCAGGGCACTGAGCCGCAGGAGCCCAGGAGTGGCCAGCAGATCCCACTAGTGGCCAGCGGGGCCCTTCTACCCCCTTGGAGAAGTGGCGCCAGCACAAAACCCCGTACCCCTCGGCACCCCCTTTGCACAGCTTCTCCATCGAACCCTCCAAGCGCTCCGGGACCAGAAGCCTTACGGCCACCGCAGGCTGGAGACCGGAGAGCCCCACAGAGGGCTGGTCTCTGTCCAAAGCGCCCCACAGCCCCGCTGGCACCCCGTCGTGTCACGAAGCCTGTGGAGCAGGCACCCCAAAGCCCCAGCCTACTCAGCCCAGAGCAAGGAACCACACAGGTGCCCCACGGCCGCAGGACAGGGCTCCCCGCGGGATTCCGAGCCGCTGTCCTCGGGATCGGGCGCTACCCGAGGCACTCCACCGACAGCTCCAGCCCGCGACAAACCCGCTTTAAAAGAAATTGCATTAAAAAGAAAGTAAATTGAGATAAGCACCGTGGCGCTGCGGAAACCCCGTCCAACCTGCTGACTCCTTATTCCTCCCACCTACCCCCGCCGCAGGTGAGCCGCCACTCACCCCTCCGGTGCGGTGCAGGGCGCCGAGACAGCGAGGACACCCGCAGCACGTCTGGGAGGCGGTAGCTCCGTCCCCTCGGTCTTGTTTTCACTTCCGTCTCCCGCCGCTCCTCCCACAGCCCTGCCCAGCCCGGCCCGGCTCGGCCCCGC
Organism: Loriculus beryllinus; assembly: GCA_039877255.1. Lineage (NCBI taxonomy): Eukaryota > Metazoa > Chordata > Aves > Psittaciformes > Psittacidae > Loriculus > Loriculus beryllinus. The sequence continues at coordinate 29,603 of JBCJKH010012440.1, forward strand.
AGCGACGGGACGGGACAGCAGGGTAGAGCGGGGAAGGCTCTGGGGTGGCGCTCCCGGGCGGCCCTGGTTAAGTTATTGATTCACTTTTAATAGGGAAATGTACGCTTCCCCCCGCTGTGCGTTACACACAAGTAACTCAAGGCGCACCTGTGAACGCGAAGGCGAGCCGGGAACGGGTGGTGCTCACCGGGTGCCGCTCCGGTCCCACGTTCGAGTAAAGGGGCTGCTGTGCTGGGAGAAGGAGGGAGGGAAGGAGCTCAACCCACAAAGTGTCTCCCTAGGCACCCCCCCCCCCCCGCTGCGTCAAATGTACGATCTCTTCAGTAATAGGCGGCTACAGCTGCAAGGACAGCCCGCGGGACAGCGGGAGACCTTAGAAAAAGAGAGTTCGGTTTAATGTGGGGAGTAACACGAGGACTGACAGGGATAAACTCACCTCCTGAAGCACATCAAGATGGGGAGCTGCAGCGAGGAAGAAGAGCTGGTCAAGCTAAAAGACATTGCTGGCACAAGAAGAGATAGGTATAAAGTGGCCATGAATAAATTTAGCTCAGAAATTAGAAGAGGTCCACGAGCAGGGAGAAAAAGGAGCTTTCTAGCACAGCTTCTCCTTAGGAGCAGGTGCAAGAAATCAAACTGGTTCTAAGGTGATGGTTGATCAGATTATGTTATATGACATGCTTGCCTGAGAGCAGGAGAATTATTGAACACAGACTGTCAATTTGACAATCCAGAAGCTTGCTGAGCAGGACAGATCAGGACAGACTCACTGGGAGAGCAGCTGCTGCCTTGCAGAACAGAGGAATTGGGCAAAGATGAAGCAATAGCACTTCAGTTTAGTGTACCTGTATCTCACAGCTAGGTGAGGTTCGTGTCATACTTCATGTGTACTAAAAGTTATTACAGGTAGAAGTGGTGTGAAAGAAACATGCATCTAATTAACAGTGCCATCAGAACTACAATTCAAAGGATTTCAATCTCCTCTTTAAGCATGTATTCACTGTGGAGAAACAGTGCCGAAGAAAGCTTTACATTCTTGTTTATCACCAGCCAACACAGCATGCACTCCTAAACATAGATGGCCCTGCCTCAGACCTCTGTCCCCATCTAGGTGGGAAGCACTGCCCCTTGCTTTTTGGTGTCACCCACACAGCCCAGAGACCACATTTGCCAATGCTTTGCTCATGCCTACACAGGGTGCCAATGTGATGCTGGGGCATGAGACCGAAGCCCCAGGTGCCTGGGTGTGCATGAAACCAGGGCCTGTCCAGTCCTCCAAGCCCTGTTTAGGTGAACCTTATCCAGGGGTGTTTTAACATTGTCCCTCTGAGCTGTGGGTCTTCTCAGTTGCCATGACCAGGACAAACGCACCTCAAAACACATCACAAAAATAAAAGCATCTAAATCCCACACTAATGCAGCCAAACCACTCTTTCAGAAATCTTTCTTCTTTACTCTGCCTTTTTTCCTATTAAGTATCTCTAATCACACAAAACTGAAAATCCCCATTACACACACAGACTCTCTCACATGATTCTAATTCACGGAGGTAAAAATTCCCCAACGCAGGGATTTCTCGTTGTGTCACAGGGCCCTTAAGTCACTCCCATGCTGTTTTATTTATTAGAGTAGAAAAAGCTCCAGGACCCCACTCTCCAACATGACTCACATGACATCTCCACGGTCAGCATGTCCCTATGCTGACTGCTTGGGTAGCAATCTGCTCTCAGCTCACCAGAGCACACAGCCCGAGGTTTGCTTCATTTTGCACTTAGCCACACTAGGGAAAAACTTCCTTTTCCACTTCAATTCTCCAAAAGATTCAGCTTTTCTTGGAGCAGCAGCTTGCCCAAGGTATCTGCATATGCAGCATCTCAAGACCATGTTACATTAACTTATCAGGACTGAAGACGAACTTGCAGAGAGACTTTTGCTAGTAGGCGTTGCAGCAAGTTTCACCCTTGGCAAGCCTGCGTGCACTCTGCACCATACGCACCCATTGCACCCAGGCCAGCACCACTCCCAGCTCAAAGCTGGCAGTCTCAGTCTTAAGTCTATCATCACTTTACTGCGGCGTGATCAGTTCGTAACAAATGAATCTGCCTCCGTAGACAGGGCACAGAATTAGAGGCAACTCAGTCTGAGATCTCTCAATTCTTGGTCACTTTTCAAATATGCTCCTCTTTGAGAAGAAGCTTTTCATTAGAGCTGAATAGTGAAACAAGAGATAGCAAGCTGAGCGAGAAACCTTAAGAGCAGCCAGAACTGTGGCCTGCCTGTTCTTCTTACCGCCACAGGATTTTAGACAGAGCTTGCATTTTTCCCTCTGAACAAGGAAACAAGTCTGGAAATTAATTAAATGCAGTAGTCAGCCATGCAGATACAGCCTATCTCAAAATTACTCAGGCACTTAAGTCTTGTTTAAATGCTAATGAAATGCCCTAGGTACCAGATAATGGGCACTGCAAAACCCTGACAAAGAATATCACCTAAGGTCCTGAAGTACAGAAAGGCACTCGTAAACATAAAAAGCAGCCTATAAATTATGAACATATTAACAAGGCACAGTGAAATTATTCTCAATTAAGCAGCAGTTAATCTAACATTAACTGTGTGCTACAGCACTGAACTACCAGTTGTGCTTTTATGGCACTGCTACTTTCGCTTTTGCTTTTTTTCCAGAGGTAAAGCTAATGCAAGTATTTACAGTCAGCATAGAACTGGAGTTCAGTGCAAAGCACCCCTCTCTCTAAAGAGGGTAATGGGAATATCATCTATAGCCTAACAGCTTTTTTCCCATGCTGAAATAGCTTTCTGGCCAAACAATGAAATAAATTAGATAGTTCTAAGTGTTTCTGAGAAGCAGGAGCTGCAGTCAGCTTTTGACAGGGCAAGCTGTTATGCTTCAGTTATGGTGAAGCCCAAACTGCCCCAAACTGGTATCACAGAGAAGCACTTTCTTTTTTCTACTTGCTGATGTTTTGTGGTTTGGTTGTTTATATTTTTTATGGTTTTGTTTGGGGTACTTTTGTGGCTTGTTTGTTTGTTGGGGTTTTGGTTTGTTTTTGTTGTTTTCTTTCTTTTTCCTGTCCTGGTTTGGAAAGATACTCAGTGCTGAATGAATTACATCCTCTCTCATACATCCTGTCCACCACAATAACTCGGGTTAGATGAAAAACTTCCTTGTGCAGGAGAAGCCAGCACTGGGACACAGAGCAGCCAACCAGGGGGTCAGCATCCAGCCAGCTGGGCAGTTACACTCACATAATTAATTTTGGGGCAGCTTTGTCAGCCAAAAAAAAAAAAAAACAACCCATGGTCGAATTTACTCTCACTTATCACCTCTTTTTTTCCTCTTCTTAGAGCCCTGTGCTTCCTGTGGCTATGCTGACCATCTTCCCTTTTCATCAGCCTGTTTGCCACAGGCATGTTTTCTTGCATAACTGCTTCTGCAGCTGCTGTCCTCTCTGCCTGCAGTTCACTCACCGTGTCAGTAGTCAGGCCAGGTTTTAAGCCTGTAGCTTTCATCAGATTGAAATGTTACCAGCATTGGTCTTCCCACTTTAAACTGTTATCCATTAAAGCTTTTACTGCTATAAATTAATTTATGGCCTTTTTTGGATCCTGATTTCTTCCTTTTAAGCTTATCAGTTTATTTTAGCTTTATTGGTACTTTTTAAAGAAAAAATATATCTACTAATAAAATACTCTTTATTTATAATGTCCCCCAGAATCTTGGTAAATTGTGTAAATAAAGGAAATAAGTGTATGTTATTACTGGACTTCTTTGTAGTGACTGAGTGGAAGCATCTGGAGCCTGCTTATTCATTGAGAAGCTGTAAACTAGGCAAATCTGGTTTATTCCCTTCTTCTCAGGTAAAACAGGGACCACCAGTGTGGAAGCCACAGCCCACAGTACAGGTTAAATATTTACTCCTGGCAATCCAAATCAGTGAAGCTGCAACTAAATCTTTCAATTCCGGACAACACAAGAAGCCTTTTAAGAAACTCCAGGTTACACACTTAAGTGCTAAACACGGCCTGTTTTCGAGAGTGAAACCAATGTGAAGCTTCTCAGTATCTCACAGCCTGGACAGCTTCATCCTCAGCCCCGCTGTGAAGCATTAGCTTCATTTTACAGATGGTAACCAGAGGCAATAAACATTTATACATGCGAGGAATCAACTGTCAAAGAATTGAAACCAGTTTTTCCAAATTCCCGTGCAGCTCCTAACTACTGGATTACCCTACCCCAGGCTGACAAAGCCCTTTCCGCTTCTTCAACTACAGTGAGGCATGGGAAGGAAAAAGTGAAAACACTCCCAGACTTCATATTTACCATTCCTGACAGAGCCAAGCACATTACAGGAGTAATGCCTTCAGCCATCCACTCGTGCCTCTTGAAGCGAGCTGTCTGCTTAAATTTCCTTTTCCTTAATGGCAGGGAACAGTTAATGCAGAAATCCGTGGCTCAGTGTGGTTTAATTACAGTCCATCAGCTGCGCAGAAATGTCTTGCTGAGTGAGGTCTTTGAGCTACATTTGACATATACCGCAAACACCAATTAAGTAGGGTTTGGCAAGTAAACAGCCAAACTTTCAGAGCGAGCCTTGCAGTTATTCATATTAATGACATGGAAGAAGAGGTGCAGCTTCACCTATAATCTTTTATGTAATCTACTGCCTTAGTGAGGGAGGGAGTGGGTGCAAGCTGTGGCATGAAGAGAGCTTTGCCTGACAGGTTGGGAGCAGCCTGGCACCGGGGTTTAGACAGGCATCACAGGAGGGAAGTGAGCAGTTTCCCTGTGTGATTCCTGCTGTCACCAGTAATTCACGCAGCCTTTTCACAAGATGGGTCTGTTCAGCAGCTCAAACACTGGCATACAGAGGATGCCTTTTAGGGCTCAGCCCCTACAGCCCTGCGTCATCTTCACCAAACCAAATCACTTCAGCCAGTTCACATAACTGAACTGGCACAAGGCTGAACATTGCCCAAACCAGTGAAATCCCACAGCATCGACAGATCTAACAATACATTTACAAGCATATGGAAATAAACTAAGGGAAAAAAAGAAAAATCAACATAGCTTTCCTGTTATGTTGACTTAACTGACCTGGATTTTATAACTAATTAGGTAAAACCATACAAAAACCTCTGCATGCAGAGAAACGTCTCTAGCCCTTCTTAACCACCTCTAAAGTTACATTTCTCTGGTAAAAAGAAAATAAAGAAACCAACCATAAGAGCAGTAAGATCTGAGAACACATCAGGGAAATCTTATTTTAGCTGCTGCCCACAGAAAAAAAATATATATATTAAAGCAGCTAATAGCTATTCCCACAGTAAATAAAATACATTTAATCCTTACTGACAGACGGGAGTGAGGAGAAAAAAACCCAAACCAAACAGAACACCAGGGAAGCTTATATTTATACATTTTAAGATTTTGAACCAAATTTGCACACACCAGTGGCATATTTCTGTGTGAATTACATTACAATGATTTATTTGAGAAAAGGCCAGTTCCTTGTTGGCTCTGCCAGGTTGGCTGCCACACAGTATCTGAGTGTTACTGTCAGAAGGATAAAACCTGCATTGTGCCAGTATTTTTGCCTGTCATGCCAGATATAAATTAAAATGAGCAGGAGGGATGGAAGGGACGATAGGCACCTAAGAGCATCCTGCATCCCTAACTGGCTTAAGAGTGACCTCTCTGTGTACACCCTGTGTGGATGCAAGAGAGACACAAACATGAAGTGTCACCATGCCAAGCCTGAGCCTTTTGTTCCTGAGGTGCTACAGTGTTTTTTCCCCAATTAACTTTGCATATTCCCAACTGAATTTACATTTCTGGCCCCAGCTGTTCCCATCAGAAGACTGCCCTTGCCTTTGTTTGTTTTAATGGCCAGCAACCTGCATCTTATTTCCAGACTAAGTTTAGTCACAGACAAGTTTAAATAGTTTTTCTCCCTCACCACTGTTTCACTCCTGGGTATTTTTAGACAGAAACCATATCCCCTGTCAACCTTCATTTTCCTGGACTGGACAAGTTGAGCTTGCCTTGCCTCCATTTGTAAGGAAAGATCACGGCAGTCCTGGCAATCTCAGAAGCCTTTCTTTAACACCTGTTCAGATTTGTATTCTCCTTGGACATGACACATCAAAATCATATCTAGCGTCCTGAGGACACCTTACCCATGTCATCTTCTGTAATAGAAGGATCTCGCTGGACATGTCCTAAAATGACACTTCGTTCTTCTCTGATGAAAATTGTATCAGTGCTCCAGAAGTAGCAGGGAGTTGCCAAGTTGATTCATTTCTTAATACTTGCATTTTCAGCTTACTGATGAGTAATCTCTGTAAGTATGCCTATGCCATATATACTTTCGAATTTAACTTCACTGAGTTTTTATTCTTGTCATAACATTTTTTAGATCTTCCTCCTTCCGGATAGTGCCTCCCAACTTTTTATCATCCACAAATGTCATGAGCAAATTTGTAGTCTTTGTGCCTAGCTTACAGAGGAAAATAATAAGAAGGAATGAATCCAAGACCTTTTAATTTTATAACCATATATTTTATACATATATGTATGTATATAAAATCCATTAACTACCTTTCTGCCTGGTACTTTCTTTGCAGTATTACATGCTCACCTTGTGTAAAAATGATGGCCTTCAGCAGCATAAGGATTGGAGCAGGGCACCAGATGTAGTCCTAAAGCCCAGACAAATGGGATCTAACACATTCCTTTTGTTTATAATTGCTGCAATGAAGAAAGCTATGAGGTTAGTCTGACATGAGCTGCTGTTGGCAAGCCCAAGAAGACTTGCTGAGATGAAACCACAAATGTACTGCAAGTAACTGTAGAGATGCTCAGACCAGAGCCAGGATCCAGCAGGAGTCACAGGCCACACAGAGGTCTGAAGAAGGAAAAAGGAAAGGAGGAAACAGAGAGCACCAGTATTAAAATATAGAGAATTTTCACAATGTCTTAGACACAAAACAGTATCATGCCAATATTGGCAAGACAGCAGAAGCAGGGGTCTTAGCAGTTTCATAGAATTATAGAATAGTTTGAGTTGGAAGGGACCTTCAAAGGTCATCTAGTCCATCCAGGGACATCTTCAACTAGATCAGGCTGCTCAGAGACCCATTTGTTTCAAAACTGGACAAGGAACAAAAGAAAGAGAGTGAAAACAGTATTTTAAAGTGGGTTTTAGGCTGTTAAAGCAAGGGCAAAAAACTCTTTTACACAGATTAAGGAAAGAGGAAAAGAAAGATCTGCTGTTGGGAGGCAAGTATCAGTGCTTTTTGTCAGCAAGGTGGTGGTCTAACATGGAAATCAAAACTGTGGATATCTGGGTTATTCTCTAAGAGCTTATTTATTGTATCCACCTATGGAAAAACACAGCCAGCTCCTGTAGAGGATGGACAGTATAAACCGCAAGTGAAGCAGGACTTTACGCAGTTGTCTTTACGTGCTGCCTTGTGCAGTCCAAAGCATCTATGCAGCTACAGGTGGGACATGTAGTCAGGTTAATCAATCTAGGGGTAAGCAGGAGTTGACAGTACTTTGGAGGAGTGTGAAGTGCCTGCAATGTATTAGCTGGTCGCAGGCCTGCACTTTCCTTCTCTTTGTATGAAGACAACTCTCCAAAGCACAGTGATACAATCTTCTCATTCTCTAAGCTTCCATTTGAAAGAAAATATGATAGCGACAAGAGGGTGGTACCAAATACCTTTCGCACAGTGTACATGTCAAATGCCTAACTCAGGCTTCAGAGCAGTAGCTGTGGTGTCTGTGCTACATAATAAAAACATATTGGAGACGAATTAAAACAACAGCTAAAAAGCTGGTGGAAGGGGAAAATAAGTGAAAATGTGAGGGGAAAGAGTTAAAAGTTTTAGCCACCACCCATCACCTCTAAACTCATATTGTTTCTGAAAATACAGAAGCAGAAAGCTGGTAGGAAATGTTGATGCCAGTAGAAAACTTTCAGCAAATAAAGGGCCGGTGCCCTGTGCAAAACTGAGCTTTCTGAGCATGAGGAACGTGCTCAGACAGCCACGTCCTAATGCTACTGCTCTGCTTTATCATCAGCTTGACTGAAACTTCAAAGCCTATTAAAATCAAGTAGAAACTTTCTGCTGCTCCAGCTCCTAAGTTTAAAATTGGCACTGGGCTTTGTCTCACATTTCACCTCTTCCCAGCCCTTGTAGCTCAATACCCCTTGTTAGCCCGCCTGGGATGGTTTCTGTCCATCTCTCTGGAGAACATTTGTCACCCGGGACTGCTCCAGCCCCTGCTTATTTTGTGGGGAAGGAATTTTGGCAGCAATTAGCTGAAGTGAGTTTCTGGACCTTCAGCCTGTTTGTTTGACCTCTGGAAGTGGGTGGCTAATTCAAGGACAATGGAAGCTGTCGTGTTACCTGTTTCCAACACGACATCAATCAGGGGAGAGCACGAGTGAAGTCAGCCTTTCTGTTTTGATAAGAGGGTGGCCAAAGATCTCTGGAATGAGAGGCACTCCAGCAGCCACCCGGGCACAGGGACGCCTGCTATTTATACACCCCGGGGGCAGGGCTGGCGAGCAAAGTTGTTCTTCTGCTCCCATTTTATTTGCCTGAAACTGAAGGGGAAGGGCAGAGCTTTTATCACTCGGAAGCATGCATGAGCAATGCTCTTTTATTAACCTTTTTCTGGTTAAAAGAAGAGTTGTCAGTTTAGTATTATGTTATATACATGTTGTTATGTCTAAATATCATTTCAACTTTCAAAACCAAAAACGCTCTAAAGGTAATATATGTATGTGTAATGATGAAGTACCTGATCTGTGCTCCACACGACAGTGAACAGAAGACTGCTTCACTTGGGAACTGGTTGCGTGAATGACACAGATGGACACAGCAAAGCAAAACAGCTGAGAGAGACGGAGGGCACGCACCAGTTCAGATTTTATATGGCAAAAGTACAATTATCAGTGCTCCACAAAGTTTAATTTGTTTGCAGAACTATGTTTGAAGCTCAGTTATACACGTTCATGCTAAGCCTCATTGGAACCAGATCCAGGTCATCCCAAAGGCCAGGATTTTTCAAACCGGCCTGAGACATAACTTGCGCTCATTGCAGTATTTTGCCTTTGAGCAAGAGAGCAGTAGCACTTACTTTCATTTGAAAGCGTCCTTTTCCTGTTGACAGAGATAAGCCCCTAGAGAGTTGCATCCAGTGCTCGTGCTAAATATGACAGAAAAGAGTCTTTGGGAAAAGAAGCACAGCACAGAACCCTAGGGAACACTAATTGTAAGCTTATTTTTAAGCATCTCGCATGGTCTGAATAGTTTACAAGGCTGCTCCAGTTGCTGAGAAGTCAGAAGTCTTGGTAATAAAGACCCTTGGGAAACTGATCCATCAGTTTTACAAGTTTACAGTGCTGCTGGAAAAGGGCCAGCAAGCTGGCCTCTGGAAATGAATGAAATATTTCTGTATTACCTCATATAGCTTGCAACACCGTAGTAGCTGAGTAACTCGCAAGCGTTACTGCATTCATCATTGGAGTATCTGAATAATCCAGGGAAGTACAAGCACAAGTGGCTATAAAAATATTTTCACCTTACTTTTGTGGGCAGGGTTTCCACCACTCCTAGCCTGGCAGGGAAAAACCTCATTGGGAAACTTCCCTTTGTGGGACACGACTCAGACACTAAGCATGGAACCTGGCCCTCCCCAAGGAAGGTTGCTCTCCCATTCTCACCCCACTAGGCCAGCTCTAGCAGGACACCAATGCTCACCTATCTTCAATTTCTGTTTCTCAGTGGACCGATGACAATTTCCTGGGAAGACAGGGGCACATACAAATGAGCCTCTGGGGGCTTGTTTCCCTCATCCCACAAACTGTAGACTGAGGCAGTATGAACCAAACATGTTGCAAAAGAGCACTTAGGAGCCACAGGAGCTTTTCATTAATAGTTACATGACCTATAACTTAGGCCTTCTCATAGGTTATTACCATCACGTTATTTTTAACACTAGCAGTCACTAGGCATATATCTATGTTTTCAAACAAAAGCATGGCTCTGGCCCAGAGGCTTTTTGCAAAACAATTTGCTGCTCCTTCCCCCTCCACCTCCTCTTTTCCTTCCCTCTCCGCCCATAAAATTCACATCCATATTCAGTTGTCTCTGTTTAGCTGACAGAAAGAGCAGAAGAAAGAAAAAAAGATGATATGAGAAAATCACACACTGTGTATACAGTACATGCATACCATAAACCACTTTAAAATGCCATAAGCCAAAATATGTGCTAGGAGAAGGCTAGGCAGACTTATGTCAAAATAGCTGTGGAAGAGAAAAACAAAATGAAGAGATGAGAGGAGCTGATTGCAAACAGAGAGCACAGAACACATTTTCCGTGTCTCACCAAAACTTCTGCAAAATAAAAAGGCTTCTTAGCAGCTCTATTTATGAGAGGGAAAAGAATATGAAAAATAGCTTTTTTCCTCGTTTCACAAATCAGAACTTGACTGCAGAGAACAATACGCCCTGTCCCATGACAAGCGGTAACCTTACAGCCTCAGGCACTCTGCTTGAAATGCCTCATAAAGCAAACAAACCATTCTGGGCTGAACCACCTCCTTATCTATTCAGCAAGAAAGGAAGAGGTAAAGGATGAGCGATGGCAGGAAACTGGCATTTCATTCCAGTGATGAATTTCAACCAGCTTTTCACTCCTGTCACTGGAGACGAAGCGCTTCAGGGGGACCACAAAGAGAGGAATGAATGTACACAGCTCCTTTTAAGGAGGAGAGAAGCTTTCCTTTTGGCAAATAAACATGTTTCCACTGTTGTTCAGTCATCAGGATCACCAGACAGAGGGTGTGGGCATATGTTTTTTATTTTTTTGGGTCTGTCTAGCCAGACTTTTGCATCACTTCCCTCACCCTGCCTCACTGATCCCTGCAATGATTTGGGCAGTCCATCTGCACAACTTGCATGTTCTGGCTATCCAGATGAGTGATTTCCTAGGAAATCAATCAGCTGTGTCAGGAATGCTTTAATCCCTACGTAGCTGCACCACTGAGCCGGGGGCTGGGCAGGTCCCTGCACCGCTGGGGTCAGCCAGCTACTGGGGCTCAAACAGCCTTGGGCAAGGTGGGCATGCCAAACTGTAACTATCAAACTTCTAAGTATCTCTAGCAGGAGACTCTCAGCAGTTGCTTGAGATGGTGTTAGCAAGGTCTGACTTAAGAGAAAATGCGTGGGGAAAAAGGTGAGTTTAACAGCCATATATATTTGTTGCAAGCCTAGAAATATATAGGACTGTAAAGAAGGTTTTCATGTGATGGGGGCAGATAGAAAAGTGAATGAAAGGTAGGCCAAAAGGAAGCATATTGGCTAAAAACAGGTGCTGTAGGACTCACTCCATAGCTCTCCTGGATAGAGCAATCCCTTTGCTAGACTATGGAAATGAAGGAGATTTTATCTCCCTGTGCTTCAGGAAGGCATCAGATCTAGGACTCCTTGGGAAGCTATTAAACAAACTGCTGGAAAAAGGGATGCCTACAAAAAAATTGAAAGTTGGTAAGCAACTCCCAAATGGGAAATTTCAAAGAAACCCATGAGTCTTTGTAACAAAGGGACACAGGGATGTAGGAGGGCTTCATGCAGTTACTCTGGGTAAGTTTTGAAATGGAAAGTATTACCTATCTCATTGGCTGTACTAATGCAAAAAAAATCTGTTTTCTTCTTTTTCATGATAAATAACTAGGGGGTATTCTTCCAAAAGAGAGAGCATGGAATAAATGAAGGCTGGACGTTGGCAGCCTTGCAGGACTGAAACCCTGGACTAAACTTCAGAGCAGCTGGGACAAGGAAACCTCACTGTTTTTCAGTTTGGTATTTGGTCTTGTTCGCAAAAGACAGTGTGGTATGAGCAGAATAGGAAAGAGGTGAACAAGGCTGTGTAACTCAAGTTGGCTTGCTGCAGGAGAAATCATATTTAAAGAGAATGAATTGCCAATGAATTTTCCACCTGCTTGAATACAGGTAGATCCTCATCTCACCCTCAGACGAAGTTCTTAAGTGTTGTTTCTGAAACACGTTCAGTTTTCTCCAAAGAAGAACAGCGTGGCACATCAAACTTACTGCTACCTCCTCATGCTTAACCAGAAAGAAAAAGTTCTGAACCTGGAAAACAGTTTTGGATGTTCATTTCGGCCTGTGCCCTTCGTGACTGCTGGCCAGCCTCTTCACAGCTGGATATAGCTTGTGAACTGTGACTACGTCCCTTCAACCACAGGAATTGTTTTGCTCTCTTAGACATCTGCCTTCATGTGTTGAGACAGACAAAGTGTGGGTGTCTATTGCAAGCTGTGATGTGGGTTTGTTCTTTAGGAGCAAAACCAGGAGCACCTCTTCACTTAGCCTTGTAACTTCCCAGTGGAAAGATGCAATTACTCATTGCTGAATTGGGATTGTTAAGGCAAAGACAAAAAGTCTGACTAATAGCTTTGTGAGGTGCTTTGATATCATTCAGACTGCAGGCATAGATAAACCTAGAATCTATTGCATCCATTATCAGGAATAATAATACGCACTTGCCCTTTATATTCATTAATCAGTTTTGGAAGAAGAGCTATTTTAAAAGTGGAATGGCTTTGAATAATCTTATGTTTTCACTTTGTCTAAAAGATTAGTAATACAGAACATAATCTTTAATTCTTGAAACATTTAAAATATCAGGAATAATTTATTACTTTATCGCTTTTTCTCTTCACATATCTTTGGGAAGTATTGATTTCTCTAGGTAAGGACAAGGTACAGGATGTTATTCCAGTAGTGATCTTTTTTCACATTGAGCTTCATTCCAATAACTACAAACCTGACTTGACCCTAGCTAAATTTAAAGGAGGAACTATAACAAGCAGGAGTTTTAATAAGAGCGACATTGCATCAGGTACACAAAGTTTCTGGAACAGCTAAACTTTGCAAACAGAGTCATGGATTTTGGCAAAGCACTGGCATGCTTTGATGAGGTCATCAAAGGTGTAAAGTGTCGGCTAGACATTGTATTTGGTTATCTCTGAGATTTATGGAGGATTTGCTTGCTTGGAAAGAATTTTTAGAATGATTGGCATACACAATTTGTGCAAGTTAATGGTGTTGAGATTTTATATGCAATTCTATTTATATACAAACTGGGGGTAGTTTTGCTTCTTGATGTAAGCATATGCGTACGCAGTGGTTGTGAGTCTCCATTTGCTGCCTGCATGTTCATTTGGACACATCCCCACAGTGAATGCCAAATGATTCCACAGCAGAAGGGCAGCATTTTGCTCTCAGTTTAGACTGCTGTAGGCCTGGTCAACAACCACCAGGGCATTAATGAAATTGCTCTACTGAAAAATGGCATTGGTCAGCGAGGTACCAAACAAGATTTATTAGCAGCCTTTATGTAATGGACTCAGAAGACTTTGTGTACCTTTATTCTAATAATAGCGGCCCAAGTGATGAAAGTGATTTAATGGAAAGATAGCTGTAGATCCTAGGTGCTTTAAAAAGTATCTACTTCACTCTGAGTGTTTACTCTATGCCTTTGCTTGCCCCCGTCTTTCAGTTTCACTCAGAGGTATGTTGCAGCCGTGTACCTGTATGTGCATAAATTCCCTGAGGTCTTATACTAAAAGCAAGGAAAAAGGTATTTGTTTTAAGATACGAAGGAAACTGGTGGAATACTCTGCTGATGTCAAGTTAATAAGCCCTCTTCCAAGGGACAGCTGTCTCTTCCCAAGGACTCACCACCAGCCCTAGTTTCTGGTGAAAAAAAAAAAAAAAGGATTGAACAAAATCCTCCTTTTTCCTATAGATGTTCCTCAAGATGATCTTGAGCACCTTTAAAGGCAACTAACTGTTTTTTTCCGCCTGCAGATGAGAGAAGCTACACCTAAAGGAACAACCCTAGCATACCTCAGTAGGAGCAGAGGAGCAATGGCAAAGGATGCAAACACTTCCTACTTTAGAAGGAGGGACTGCTTACTAGGAAAACTGTGAGAAAGGAGGAGGATCACGCCAGAGGGCTTTTAGGTTTTTTTCTGTCTTGTTTTTAAATGCTGGGAAAAATGAAACAGGCTGAAGATGGGGAAGCAGATGAGAATTAGAGAAACAAAGCCTTGTACCTTTGTGCTGAATGTGGAGGTGGAAGAAAAGACATCATGGGGCTTGGAGGTGAATTTGTTGGATTCAATCCATTGTCTGTTGCTTTCCAGCTGCGGCATCTAAGTGACAGGCAATCCTGTCATCCCTGTAGGTAGAGATGTCAGAGCAATAGAAATAAAAAAAGATTTATTCCAGTTAAATTTAAAGGAGAACAACAAAAAAAAGAAAAAAAAAAAAAACCAACACAAAAACCCAGCTGAACTAATGCATCCCATAGATCCACAATGGTTTTTGTGCATCTCTTGTTTTAAGAAGGATTTGTAAGGCATGTTGTTAGTTAAGGACTATTTTGAGAGCTGACTCAAAGGCAGAGATATAGCCAAAGGAATGAAAAAAATTGCTATCCTTACAACAAAGGACAAAATGTGAACATGTTTGTTCCAATCCACCCTCCTCCACAATCACTGACCTTGTCCCAAAATTTGTTTGGTGTTTAGTTGCAGTCATCTTGAGAACCACACTGCCCACATTCCCTCTGGCTTGGCAAAGCACTGCCATCACTCGGCAACACATGTGCCTGAGAATTACCACCTAGGGTCATTCAGCCTGGGGAAGTGAAGCAGACTATAGAGCAAAATCTTTTTCGTCATCAGATGGGGAAGAAAAACTGCTGTTTAAAAACCATGTTATTTGGGAAGAAGGTACAGAAACGATGCTGACTGCAGAGCATGACACAGGATCACATCAGCTAGAACTGTTCTATGTGATGGTTCTATTTATGGCAGCATTCTCTCCCACAGATGTTGCCATCTCCTCTACTTACAGATAATTCCTCATGTACTGCAATTTCCTGACTGGTTTCTTGTTTTTCTTCAGGAGTTAAGTGTATTTTTACTGTGTAATCCAGGATTTGTGCCAGTCAGATAAGGGGGGCTAGGCCATACATTTATTTCTCAGACTGCAAAGAGAGTCTGCTTTAGTTTAATAGATGCTAGATTAGAATTTAGTTTAAATGTAGGTCTTAGTTTTATAGATGTAACACTTGATCCACTCTAATAGTGGGAGTCTGAAATATTGCTGAAGCTGATAGAGCTGGCAAAAGGGTTTTCCTCTAGCCCAGAGTGCACACTGTCTTGTCAAATATGATGTTATGGAGGTTTTTGAGCCTAAATGATTGCAGACTGCGTGGGTGCCAGCATTTGGAACACTCTAGTGCCACTACAGCTGACACCTGCAAGAACATAATTGAGCATTTGGAGCATCTGTGGTGAGTTTAATCCTTAAACACAAACAGATGAAACTCCCTCATTCCCAGCAGCTCAGAGAGTGGGTCTCCAAAATAAATAAATAAATAAATAAAAATCCTAGCTACCTAAGAGTGTACTGAAAAATCTCTGCTATTTAGTATTAACGATACACGTACAGGTCTAGGAAAAGAAGAGGGAAAGAGATAAAAGGACTTTTCTCTTTCTGTAGTTTGTCTCTTTTTGGCTGCCAGTTCCCTCCTTGTAATCTTAGTACTGGAGATGACCAGGAGGGAGAGAAGAAGCAAAAGGATCATTATATGTAATGAAAAAAGTGTCCGCCTGCTTGTGGTCAAAAAATGTCCCTTTTCTCCTCTGGGGTTTGGAGGACTCAGCAGGGGACAGTGAAGACAGTGAAGAGACAAAAGGAGATTTTTCCAGCCTGAAGGGGTTTGACCTCTTTGAAAATTGCTGGGGCAGCTTCAGCTCCTTGTGTTTGTCTCTGTTCTCAGTGTAATTTTTATGGTTGGTTGAGGGTTTCTTTTGGGGGTTCCCCTCTCCCCTCTTCCCCCCCCCCCCCTTTTTTTTCTTTAAATCAGTTTTTTATTATGTTTCCGGCCCTCTTTAGGGACAGAAAGTTCCTCTTGGATCAGGAGGCTGAGCTGTGCAGGTGCACTGCTATTCACATCTCAATGACAGAAGATAGCCTCTCTGAACAAGAAGGTAATTCTCATTTCATTTTAGGAACACAGTACTGCAAAAGATTCGTGTAGAGGAGAAAGAGCAACAGAGAGAAAATGAAAAAAAAGTCCTCAATAAGATCTAACTGATAACTAAAAAACAAATAAAGGAAAAAATCTGTTTCACTTGGTATTTTAATAATGTTTTTATCTTCATAAAAGTAGGCTTTAAAAAATAGCCTTCTATGCACTTGATAATCAAACCTAATCCTGACATGGTTATTACTGGACAACCTGAACTCTTGGCTAGACTTGTCTGGGACAGGGATTTCAGAAACTCTTCCTGGCTTTCCTATAAGAATGCGTCAAGATCCTGGGCAGCTGCTTTATCAACAGCATTGCTGTGGGTTCTCAAATGCAGATGTTACTGCTGGGAAAAGAAACCTCACTGATGACACCTAGTGTTTTCCCAAATCACAGTTCAGAAGACGTTAAAGGGTACCCAAGAGGCCTCTCCACCCACGGGTGGCCCTGGGAGGAGAGGGCCAGTGGCAAAGCTGCGGTTTATGCCCAAGGGCTTGCTTTTCCACAGCTACATCAGTGAAGAATAGCTACTTTACTGCCATCATGTCAGTGGGGAAGGAGACTGAACTTCAGGGAATTCACATCTGCCGACAAAGCACAACCCCCCCCAATTACAGGCTCTGTCACTTTCCCAGCAACCTGGTAACCAATTCCTGTAAAGGATATTTGTGCAAGGTGGTTTACTTGCATAGAAAGTAAATCATAGCCTTAGATACAGTAACACACAACTTACAAGGTGACTACATTTGCTGTGAACTCCTAATAGCATCTGATAATAAAAAAACACTGGAGATGGAAGAAGTAATTTCTACTGATCTTTAGTAGAAGAAATGGACTTCTGACTGTGGATACATAATGAGCCCAAGAATAGAAACTTCTCTTTTAACTAGTTTGAAGAAGAAGCTGTCATGAATTTAACAGTGACCACTTTCAGCAACAGGTATACAACTGTGTTTATTGACAGGGCCTATTTAGCAGCTGTACAATAGCACAGCAGAAAAAAAGCCTGGAGTCACGCTTTTCAGCTGATATGAAGCACTCAACATCGGTATTATGGTAGGAAAGGAAAAACCCAGATTGTGTGCAAGCCCATTGTATAGGAGTCCTGCTGGTTCCTGCCAAGTGACAAGTTTAGCTGTTTGTTTGTGAGGAGCATGGTGTAGAGTCATAAATCTTTGATTCCATCTCACTGCTTTGGGTAGACAGAAAACCAGCCAAAGCAACTGAGAGGATCACGAAAGAATGAAAGAGTGAATGAGTTTTCCCAAATCTCTTAATCCTCAGACACCAGTCCAAACAAAGAGGACCAGTCACATAGTCACATGCATCATAAATGGCCAGTACCCAGGCTAATTCCTGAAGAGTTAGAAACAGTGGATAAAGCTTTAGAAACCTTTCTTTTCAACCAACAAAACCAATAAAAAAAATAACCCAACATGTTTTTTAAAGCATGAGAGAAGAGCACTGAGACTAGCTGGAAAGAGAGCAAATTTGTCTTTGTCTTGTACTGTTGCACACAGCATCCTGTAAACTTTAGCTTAAGTCTATAGATCTTGAAGACAAAGAAAGAAAGATACAGAAATCATATGTGGGAATGCAGATTCTGAGAATTAATCAGTGGAGAATAAATCAATGGAGGTACATGGCTGGCAGAGCTATGCATTGGCACAGCTCTACTTAACAAATCCTCAATATAGTGTATTTCTGGGAAAGCTTCCGGTCATTCCTTTCTCAGCACATCACTGAACACTGAGTGAAGCGATAACTGAGTATTTACAGCCTAGCCGTGTCAGGGAGTTGACAGTCCTGCTGATTTAAAGAATGGTTCTACTAGGAAAAGCAACTCTGTGAATGATAAACTCATGGCTTTCTATTTATTGTGTCTCACTGATTTCCAGATCAAGTGGACTGGAAAAAAAAAATTACATATCATTCAGACTGGGATCATTCTTATTTACCCATCAATGGCAATTGAAAACCCATGAGTCAAGCTCTGTCTTTGCTGAGCAAAACAAAACTGAAATGTACAGTGTAGTTTTTCTATTTTGCTTGTTTAGATGAAGGAAATGCTTCCATCCAGAGCTCCCTTCCCTGTAATGTACAGCTTCTCTTTAGCAGCCAGGTGCCCTGGAACACTTCTCCAGAGAGGCTCCAGGGTCTCCCCTGCCAGGTAGCAGAGGAGGAAGAAGAGGATGCTCATTTCTAGCTTAAGGTAGGAAAAAGCAAGCGCAATTTTAGTGAATGCATTTCCACCTACTATTGTTTTTAAGCTCTTCTCTCTGTCCTGTGCACTTGAAATGGCTGCTGTTCTTTTACCTTAGTCCTGCTAGCTATATATGTTGCATGGCAGCAGAAATCATAAATAACTCCATCAAACTAAGTGGAAGCAAGCTAGTAGAAGAAAAAGAAAAAACAGTCCCATTTTTCCCCCTATTAATCCAGCGCATGTGTTCTCCATTTTCTTCTCCATTGGGCAAATAGCCACTGAGTACTCAGTGCTGTATATAATATACTGCAAAAACGAAACCAGGTAGCTTAGTTCAGCTGCTTGAATCATGTGAGACCATCAGCATTTTAAGACTGCCTTTCAATTTGTTCTTAATCAAACTCTGATTTCCACCAAAGCAGAAAAGGCTGGGGTTTCTATTGCATTCCTGATCACCTTCTTTGCTCTACTACATGGCCCAGAGATCCATTTCCATCAGTTTGCTTTGTTGTGTTGCAGCTTTTCAAAATTTGGCTATGTATAGGGAAGCACTGGAAAACAGCAAAAGGGAAAATGAAGAAAAGGGAGAACTGCCAAGCCATAGATGCACAGTTGACTCTATTACCTTCAGTGAGGAAGCATGGAAACCAAAGAAAAATGCTTTCAAGATATAAATGCTTCCTTTAGAAGTATTTCATGAGAACTGGGAGACAAAAAATCCATATAAAGTGAAGGTTTAACATGTTTAAGGAATCTCGGCTCTGCTTTCTCAGAGGAAGCTGAATTCAAACTTTGATCTCCAGTTCCTCCATCTCTCAGCTTTAGGTAACAGATGGGACCCTGAGGCATTCTTGGAGCAGTGTTTCCATCTTTACCAGTTAAAAATGGAAAAGAAGGGGGCTCTGCTAATCCCCAAGGAAACATAGCTTCTCTTTGGGCACAATGCTTAAATATTAGCTTATATAAAAAAGAAAACCCCAACAAACAAACAAGCAAAAAAACCTCCTGAAAGAATTCAGCACAAACCCAGCAATTTGATTTCAACTTTTTCTTGCTTGTGTTCACTTTGCATTTTGGTGCATGGCTACTACTGGTTCTCCTGCAGGCCAGAGCACATGAAACTAGGAATAAAGTGACAAAGCATAACTCAAAAAATACCTGGTTTTAGAAGACTGTTTGTTCTTCAACTAGCACATAGCTCTTCTCTCGATAAGCTCCTTTGTATCTCTGCACACAACTAATGGTGAGCTGCAGTCTCTCCAAGGAAAGGTCCTAAAAGCAATTAGTGGAAAAATGAGTAACCGTTATTAATGGTTACATGTTCTACACCTACAGTTTTAATGGCAACTCCTGCTGCTATCTCATCCATTATCTTGTAGCAGCAGTATGGGTGGCCATGAATATTGATCACATGGAGATTTTCTTTTTACTGCTCTGAAGAATAAGCTCTTGATAGCAGACAAATAGAATGTCTTTTCTGTCTTTTTATAGATTTTGTCTATCTATCTCCTTCATCTGCCCTTTTTTTCCTCCTCATCACTGCCAGCATGCTTCCCATTGGTACGGTTGCAACCATGTATTAATGCCAGCAAAAGTATAGTAACGGCATCGTAAGTGGCAATGCAGCCTTGGGAAAGCACATCAATTACTGGGTTACAGAGCATGAGAACCAAGGAGCATCCTGATTAAAAGCTTGATTTGACTGTACATCTCACAGTTACTGACTGTTATTGGCTTCCTATATTACTATTAGTATTTCAAAGGCAAGCTTTCAAAGCCACAGCAGGAAAAAAAGAGAAAAAAAAAAAAGGAAAAAAGTGTATTTTTCCTTTTTTTAAAGGATTTAATATTTTTGTGATAATTTTCTCCCAAGCTGCTTTGTAGCAACAGTGTGGTTAGAAGCCAGCTCTGCACTTCTTGCTAACTGCAGCAAATGTTATCAGCAGCAGTGATTTTGCAGAAGAAATTCAACTCACCTGTCACTGCAGCTCTAGTATCTTAATTCAGGTATCTTAATGTCTTTTGAATCTTTCTTTGCAGCACATTTGAAGGATTTCTCACTCCTCACATCTTATTTCATTCACACTTAATATTTCACTATTTATTTGCTGTAGGAACTCAGGGAAACAAAAAGAAGCATTACCTGACTCAGAGCTGTTTCTTAAAACCCTTTCTTTGCAGGAGTGCCCCTCCCTGCCTCATTTAGTAAGGAGGAGCAAAATCACTGATGTTGCCTTATGTTAACTTGAGGCACCTGCCACAAGTGGCAGACTTGTAACAGAAAAGTGTCTCAAAGAAAGGCTCAAGAGCTGGAATTGACTGAATTCTTTTTCAGGTTACCCAGCTGTGCCGGTTTTAGGCAGTTTTCATCCTGTCTCCCTTTATTCTGTGCTCGCTTCTTCCCCACTGTACTGCTGCTCGCTGCTCTACTCCCTGCAACTCTTCCAAGTTTCCACTAAAATTTTTTCTTACATCTTGCCCCATACATTTCATGCTTTAAAATGCCAACACCTTTGTCTCTCCCCTCTCAATGTGCCTCCACTATACAATATCTGTTAGCTATACCGTAGCTTCCAGGTCTGTTGTATATTCGTATTAAAAATTACATTTTAGAAGGCAATGATCCCTGCTGCTTTTCTTTTGGAACAGGCTTTGCCAGGCACTCTCTCATTATGTCACTCAGATTCAATTTCACTTTCCTTCAGACTAAATATTGCCACAGATACCCAACACTTTCACTCTGCTGTATAAAAATAGACAGATCTATCGCAGTTCATGAGTAGCACACCAGAAACCTTTGCAAAGAGCAATTTTGGTTTCTCCCCAGACTACCAACCAATTGCTTGCATTTAGAGGGCTGGAGTCTAGCTCTTTGTTGTTAATGTGATGAGAAGTGTCTCCATTCACCCCGGTGCCCTGGAGCTTGATATAGCCCCTGCATCACCTGAAATCTAGAAGGATCCTTGTGGCATAGGACATTCCCAGGAGCTGCAGGCCTCTGCCTTGTTTTTAATGGGCTTGTTCCCTTTGAGTGCATTACAGCAGCATGGAGATAAAAGGCTATATTTTTTTGAAGATACTGCTGCTTTAAATTGCAGTAACATGGCTTTTCCTGGGACATTGCCACTAAAGGGCCTTACAGCTTCCCTTGTCCTTTACCTACAAAATAGCCTCCTTGCTTTCACTGCTCCCCTCTTTTGCTGCTGGTGGAACTGGGAAAATGTGTTTTTACTGGCAAAGAACCCGATGAATTAGGTGTGGAGATACCCATGGCAAACTTTGTGTAGAGAGTGGCTTAATGGGGCACAGCCAGGAGTTCAGGGACTATGCAAGATCCCTAAATCAGTCATGGGGAATTTTAAATACATCTGAAACACCCTTGTTGTGGAAGAGATTACTCCCAAAGTCCTGCCTGCCTTCCTGCTCTGGTCTGCCTTTGTGAACAGCTGGGTGATGCATAGGTGGATGCATTTTTGGGTTATAGCAGCATGAAAGCATTCAGGACATACTGGCTACAGGACACTTTTTTAGGTTTGTTTTCTGTGCAAACCCCTTTCCCTTGAAAGGGGTGGCAGCAGCAGAGTGGAGATAATAACCACAGTATTTGACAGTCTGCTGAGGAAAAGCCCCTCTTCCTTGGGGGTTAATGACCCTCTGATGCTCACCCCATAGTTTTGCTTGTGGGGCCAGAACAGATCTGGGCATGCCAATATAGCTACAGCAGCAGCACCTAGCTGTAAGCATTAGCCAGGAGGAACAGCATACGGAGAAAAGCTGCTCATTAAACTGATGTCATGAATTCCAGGAAGAAGTGTTCTATTTTGATTACGGGCATTCAGAGTGGGAACTGCTAGTACAGCACTTGAGATAAGGAAGAGGCCAGATGGACTTAAATAGCAAGTCTTAGTATGACTTCTTATGTAATAATCTACCCCCCCATCACCATGAGGTCTGCGTGTCTCAGGCAGCTTAAAATAGAGCAGCCTCCCCCTGCCTTTCTCTCTGTCCAGCCTGTGGGAGGAAAGACTTGACTCACTCACTTGTGTTTGGGTGAGCCCTGCAAACTGCATTGGCAAAGAGAAACAATTGTCACGCGTGCTGAAGCAATACTGGTCTCTCTCTAAGCCGCAGCACACAGACAGACAGGAAATATATTCACACAAGTTATTAGTTGATCTGAATGGACTAGAGGCTGCCCCTGGAAGGTGTCACTTTCTCCCTGACCCAGCTCCAGGGAGACAAGAGCAGGGAGCTGGACTCAGTGATCCTAATGAACCCCTTCCAACTTGAGATATTCTATAATTCTATGACTCTATAATACCTCCTGCTGAGGCACTCCATGCTCCCACCTGCTCTGCGCTGCAGAAATCCAGACAGGGCTTATAGCCACTTACCTTTGGGCATTCAGGGGTTTGGGGCACCGAAACTAGACATAAGCTTTTCTTGGTCCCCCTGTTTGTGAGCCTATGGGAGGCAATGGCTGCCTGCACTGGTGGCTATGACAGGTAGAGGCAGGATTGGTGCTGGGGATGACAGCATTCCTCGTGCTTTGCCACGGCCATATGAGGACATTTAGGCAGATGTGCTGTGCATCCTCAACCTTATGCCACCCTCAGCTCTTTCCCTTCAAAGACAATATAAGCATAATACTGATTTTCTAACAGGATGTCCCATGCAGCACACTCACTACCCTTGGACTTTCACTGTCATTTGCCAATGTTTTGTAACATTGAGACTAGAAAGTTCAGTTACTGTGCCAAAAAGAAAACATCGTATAGGCTGGGGTAGAAGTGTGGGCAACACTTGTTCTAAATTGGTTATTAAAAAATGTTATATCCCTTGGCAGAGAAGGCTGGGAAATCCTGCCTTTAAATATACCTTTTTTATATTGAGTTCTGATTACTGCCATGAGGCATGCCAGCTCTAAGAGTGAGGATAATATTATTCTAGTGCCTCCTATTTAGTCATGTGTCCCAGAATGGGTCTCAGATG
Organism: Loriculus beryllinus; assembly: GCA_039877255.1. Taxonomy (NCBI): domain Eukaryota; kingdom Metazoa; phylum Chordata; class Aves; order Psittaciformes; family Psittacidae; genus Loriculus; species Loriculus beryllinus. The sequence continues at coordinate 52,963 of JBCJKH010012440.1, forward strand.
TATGTTTTGGTAACTGCATTTGAATCCATTATTGAAATTCACCATATTATAGGGGTCGAAATATTAAATGGCAAAATTTGGATCCCAGTTGAGATCCAACATCACAATTATTGCATTGTTTAGATCTAGGGGTTTGGTTTGTTCTTTGATGTAATACCTACAGCTGAAACCCAAGCATTTCAGTGACTTTGACCACATACTGCAG